>OZ025871.1:10960935-11085935 GCA_964019415.1 Ianthella basta | reverse complement strand
ATAACAGTTCACATAACAGGGCAATGTGGTAGTGGCATATCTCTTAAGGAGGTTATTTCTTATGGGGTGATTGCTCTTAATGATGTCTCTGTACTGCATAATGGAACACATGGGAATGGAATTCTGTGTGACATTCACGGAACCTATCAATTGTCAGTGAACAGACTGAGCCTGTACATGAATAATGTACAAGTGGTGAACACAAACACTCACACTGAGTATGACCCTTCAATGTCATTCACTGGTGTTAGGATCATAGCTCAAGGAGTCGGCCTCCATAACAAAATCTCACTCCACAATACCACAGTCTTCAACAGTGCCCCTGCATCAGGCTATGGAATACTTGTAAGCTTGCTTGAAGATATGCACTGGAGCTTCGTACAGTTGGCAAGAATACTTGTTCTGGATGGCTGGGACAATCGTTACCAAACCAGGAACAGGACAGACGTTCTGACTGAATGTGATAGTCGACAGCTTGAGATGATCAAAGAGTATAATAACACTGTGCACAAAATCTATGCTGCTGTAGCAGTGTTTGTGAAAACATCAAATAACACTATAAACATTACCAGGGCAGAACTGGTTTCAACCTATGGTCCAATGAAGATTGTTGCAATGAGTGTCATCTTTGAAAAACTGGCAGCATTAAACAGAGTATATTTGACAAATGTTCTACTTTCATCAAAGGGAATTTCACATATTAACAGGTTAGGTTTATTTGTGAAGTTTGTCAGCAGAACAAGTGAAAACACGGTGGTAACGCAAAATGTACAGGTTGTGAACAGTACTACAAAATTGGGAAGAGGAGTTTATTTGTTATTCAGTGGGCAGTGTTCCAGTAACACTGTGGAGCTAAACAGTAACTCAATTGTGAATCATGTGTCAAAGGGAGGTGGAACGCTTGTTGCATATTTCGAAGATTATGCACACAACAACACTATTTACTTACACAGGACCATACTGATGAACAATACTGCAACACTAGGGGGTGGGCTTCGAATAATACTGGGTGGATTGACAATTGGCAATGTCGTTAAGACAGAGTTTTCATTAATTTACGGCAACAGAGCCTCTGCTGGAGGAGGTGTGTACATCAAATTTACCAACTCTTCAGAAAGGAATATTGTGTTTCTGTGGGGTAACTTCATCATGTATAACACATTAGGTTCCACTCCTAATGTTAGTATGATGGGAGGGGGAATCCATGTAGAAATGGAAGCAATTAGAGCTATGGTTGCAACAAAGAATATGGTGATGTTGAATCTTTCGCTCTTTGTTCATAACAAAGCTAAAGGTGGAGTTGGTGGAGGGCTATCTTTGCTTTATGTGCATTCTCCTTACACTGGAGACAGAGGAGATGAAGTCCACCTGAAGGACTCCATACTCATAAACAACCAAGCAGACTATGGACATGCTTTTGCTGTGCAATCATCGCCACATTACCGTAAGGCACTATTTCGAGGTATCACCTCAATTAATACCTTGTGCTATTACACGAAGATAGAATTTCTTGCCTATCTTACATCGTTAAAGGACATTGTACAACATTTTGGTGATGCCACAATTACTTCCACCGAAGATAACATTCTTAAAATGGCAATAGCAATAGTGAGGACAGCGCAAGATGTGGTAAAGACCATATTTGAATTAAAGAAGAAACAGGCTAACCCTTTCTTTCAAATACAGGCCAATACAAGCTTGATTCTCCTAATATCAGTGCAAATTCAGTTTCATGGCTATGGTATGTACGTATGTGGAGCAGCTTCACAAGGAATACTAGCAGTCGACTCAGAAATTATTTTGCAGCCGTACTCATGGACACATTTCACCAATTGTGTTGCATCACATGGAGGAGCAATGGCTTTGTATGGTGAAAGTTACATACGTGTTTCAACTCAATCAATACTGTGGTTGACTAGTAACCATGCCTTCCAGCGAGGAGGTGCCATCTATGTACATTCAACAACACATGCAGTACCTCGTGTACGTTGCTTCCTTCAGCATCAACATGGACAGAAAATGGAACTGGACAATTATGGCATCGTGTTCCAGAAGAACTCAGCAAAACATGAAGGACAGTCGGTTTACAAAAGCGAAGCTGAGAATTGCTTCGGTAGCAATTTGAAACTAATATTCCTTGAACCACTACATTTTAATATTACTAACTTTGATATTCAGAAAATGTACCGGTTGGCCAAAGTTTTACTTAGCAACTATTCTAGCAACATTACTCATCTGAAAGACATTAGCACTCACAATGCATCAATTGATGCACTTCCACAAGTAGTGTCCAGCCCAGATCATGTTGATGGCAGACCTGTTGATTTAGACAACCCATTCACTGTCAAGTTCATTCCTGGCAAACAGAAACAACTCCCCCACAAACATGCATATGACAAGCTTGGAAATGCTGTCAACACAGTATTCACAGTGCAAATTATCACAGAAGAACTCACAACTGATGTTCACCTCAACCCTTTCTCAAAGTACACTGCTGATTTTACAGTTATTCTACATGGCATTCCTCTGACACATGGCATGGCTAACCTCTCCATCACCAATGAAAGCAACACAACTGCAAATGCAACTCCACAACTTGTTCTTCAGTCAGTTGACAATACCAATTTACTGTTAATAGTGAACATTGAGCTCCAGTGCTGTCCACCTGGCTACATATACCGAATAGGGTCTGGAGACAAGGGAACATGTCACTGTGGAATACTTACATTGCTGGGGATAGAAGACTGCAATGAAACTGACCCAAACAACATTGGTGCTGTCTTGCCGGGAAACCACTGGGTTGGATATCTGCCATCAAATGACCAACACAGCTGTGATGGACAGATGCTCTTCAGTGCACCTTGCCCTGCAGGATATTGTCAAACACACAGAACCACCCTTCCTACCAATAATTCCAAGCTGCTATTGGAAAATGCAGTCTGTGGTGGGTCAAAGCGTAAAGGCCTCCTCTGTGGAGACTGCCTTGAAGGGAGTGGTATTGCCGTGAACTTCAATGGAATGAGACCAGTGTGCATCAGTTGTCAGGATGGTCTCAGCACAGTTGGACTTCTTGTTTGGATCCTCAGTGAGTGGGTGCCCATGCTGGTTGTCATGTTCATTGTGATGCTGTTCAACATTGACTTGGTGTCAGGAAGATTCAACTCTTTCCTTCTGTTTGCACAACTCCTTGCCTTCTCCAGTATCAGAGGTGATGCTGAGTTAGGAACAGTGCACATTGCATTTGTCAAGATATACCGATTTCTGTATGGCATGTGGAACTTGGACTTCTTTGGTGTGCTCCTACCTCCATACTGTCTCATTCCACACTCACACCTCACACTGTTACAGACACTCTTGTTGCACTACTCCATTGGACTCTTCCCACTGATAGTGGCCATCACACTCATTGTTCTGGAGAGGTCTGCAGAGAAGTGGATATGCTGCCACCGAGTGGACCAGTGCCTCAGGCGAATGAGACGATGGAAGGCAAAGTACTCTGATGGCATGTCTTATGACAGAGCACTTCCTGCCTTTGTCATTCTCGGCTTCACTCGCTTCCTTGTCAGTTCCTCCTACATTCTGGTCAACCAGACCATCACAGGAGAGGATGGGGAAGAGAGGATGGTTGTGTGGTGGCAGGGATCAGTGCCCTATGGCTCCATTGAACACATTGCCTACTTCATACCAGCCATTATCATACTGCTAGTGTTTGTCCTTCTGCCAGCCTTCCTGCTCCTCACTCTTCCCATTGTGCCTCAGTTGTTTGGCAGGCTCATCATAGCTGTACCACCATTGAGGAAGCTACAGAGGATGCAGACATTCTGCAGCAATGTCTACACTGACAGATGGATCTACCACTTTGTCAATGTCTTTCAAGGTTGCTACAAAGAGCATTTGAGGAGTTTCTCATCCCTCTACCTTATTTACCGTATCATTCAACTCCTTGCTGCTGTGTTCGTACCTAATAGTGAAGATGCCCTGTGGATTCAACTTGTCCTTACTTTGGTACTACAGCTGTTAATTGTTGTATTCCAGCCATACACCATAGCCCGCCTCAACAATCTGGACACAGCCATACTGGGGAACATGTCCCTCATTCTTGTCTTGAGTCTGCGAATATCCAGTGCAAACAGTCAAACAGGAGCGAAACAATTCTTTGCCTCTGTTAGGATGATCCTCATTTACCTACCTCTTCTCTATCCTGGCATTATCTTTGGAAAGAAGGTGTACATGAAATGTCCCAAGTTGAGATGCTGTCACAAGAGGAGGGAAAATGAAGAGGATGATGTAGAACCACTGATGGTTGATCCAACGGAAGGACTTGGCAATTTTGTGCGAATAACAGAACTTCGTGCTGGAGCCCCCACTTCATCCGATGAGGAATCAGAGACTGAGACTCAGAGTGAAGAAATAGTACTAGAAAATCAAAATACAGAATCAGTTGTTGTTGACTTAGCAGTATGAACACAAAACAGCCCCTTTAGTTGTCACTTAGTTACTTTATACAACATTATAGGTTTGGAGTGCCGGTTGTGTTTTTGGGTGAACATAATTATGTCCATAGAGCACTGTATATTACAGAAAGTTATGAATTAATTTTAGCAATGTTAAATTAATTTTCATTAATTATTGTTCAATTCATGTGGGAGACAGTTTGTCATTGTATGCCAAATGTTGCTGCAATTTAGAATGCATACCTCATAGGTTTCTTACCTAGCTCCAGATATAATGCACATAGCAGTCAGACAGCACTGAGAAGTTGATGGTTGTTTTATACTGTAATATGCATATGGTAGTCTATATCGAACTGAAACCCACCCAGAAAGCCACCCAGTGAAATACGTATTAGTTATAACACCTCCTTGAGGGATGTCGCTGATTTATAAGCACGAGGCCCGAGGGGGGAGTGCTTATAAATCAGCGACATCCCGAAAAGGAGGTGTTATAAGTGATTTATTGCCGAACAAAGGGAAGCGTGGGCGAATGTTAATTGGTTTCTTGCCAAATAAGGAAAGCATTAGGGGAGCGCGGGCGAATCCGATGCATTTTTATTCATTACGAGAGCTAGCTAGCGAGGAGCAAAGCGAGTCAGGCAGAAACGTCGGTACGCTACACCTCCTGAAACCTCTTCCTCTACGGAGGAGACGTTTGCCCCGCTCCTGCAACGCGATCGAAGGCGCCAACAGACTTGGCTGGTTAATCGTGGTCGGCGGAAGGTGCGCCCGACGGCATTGGAGGTGGAGGGAGCCAAGCTGGCTCAGAGGAATTTGACGGTGGGACAGCACGATGGATCGGTGATCAGCTGCGTCGGAACTGTCCGTGATCCGAGACTCTGTGTTCGTTCGGTAGCTAGCTAGCTAGCTACGTACTTGAGATGTCTTTCCGACCGGGTCCTCTCATGCGGAAGAATCGGCCACCCATTGACGCACAAATTTCGTCGAATCAATAGCTGTAGTACGGTAGAACGCCAGTAATCAGTTTGCTCAGTGCTTCCAATAAGATGAAGCTTAAGCTTTTTGCGCCCTTTTCCATGACTGAAACTACAGTGGCACCATAGATTTCAAAACCCAACCATATGAATGGTTGGGTAGTGTAGAGTTACTGTATGCTTCATTGAACTGTTCTTGTGTTTTGATCTGAATGCATGTGAAGTGTTGTTGCTATTGATTGAATCACACTGAACCTGATTAGATATTTTCGTGAACCCGATCAGATATTCTTGCTCTCCAATAAGATATAATCGCTCTCCTATAAGATATAATCGCTCTCCAATAAGATATAATCGCTGTCTGATAACAAATTGTCACCTCTCACTGCAAGTAGCACTTTTATAGTCACTCAATAAACCTAGCAACCACCTAGCAATGGCAAATAATTGTATATAATACATAGAACAATTTTGCAGTTTACCTTCTGTACTTCTAGCTGATGTGAGCAAATTTAGGCATCTACGTTAAATTATGGCGGCATTTGTAAATGGATGAATCTCTTGATATTTCTCTCATTGTGAGGATGGATCAGATTTCAGATATGCTAATTATAATTTCAATTGAAGTTCAAATCTCCTGCTATATTATGCATGAAAATTGAAAGGAAAGATCAGATTGTATAGGCAATGTCCGCTCTTTACATAATTTTAACGTTCAGTTTAGTTGAAGCATTGAATGCATGGAGCAATTCAGCAAGACAGGCAGGTCCATTGTACTCACACGTACAGCTTTGTGCAAATCATGGAAGTGACCGCTCCACATTATTATGCTACATAGTTTTACTTTTTTATTACATTACGTATGTCATAAGATGTACTGACTGCATGATTTGCAAGCATGTCTATACGCTGTGATCACACTTACCACAGTGTATATAGCTACATACCACAAACTCTTGTTAATGGTGTGCATGACGTCCTATAATCAATCCGCAAATTCTTTACATCCAACATAACGTTTGTGAGTAAGATGTTATATAATTATTGTATAAACTGAGCTAGTTCACACATGCAATGGATTTTAAGTTCCTTTTGGGCCATAGACCACACCATGTGACTACTAGCTAGATGACACAACCAGTGAGGTGTGTTCATTGGGCATTTTGGGATTTGAATGCTCATGAAATGGTCAACCTAAAACTTACATTAAGCCATGTAAGTGTTTACACAATTGCGTATAACACAATAATAATTATTGTTATATCAAACTTTCATTTTGTGCTTTCAAATTGCACTGTTTAGTAAATATTGTATTACTGTGTACATCCATGACATGCAGTGTAAACACCTAACCGTGTGCACACTGGCTGAGGTGTCGAATTGATTCATGCAGGCTTATAGATAAAGGGGAAGGTGTAGTTATGGTATTCTTCCCATCGGCTAATGTGATATACACATCAAACCTGTACCTGTATGGTACATGTGTGCAGTTTCTCATGTGTTATAACTAGAATCCAAATATCCCAATTGCAACCACCATGACACTGAAAGTGCTAACCATTGTGGTGTGTTTATTATATTTGAAGCTGAATGTGTTTACTAGCAGCAATTCATGTATTATAGGAATTAGAAAGGGTTGGTTCTCCAATACCAGCTTCACAACAGGGTTGAAAACCATGCCGACGTTTCGACCAGATGCTCTGGGCTTCTTCAGGGCGAAGATGAAACTAGATCTTCGCCCTCACTTCATTATAGGAATTGCGTGTTACTATATTTTCCTGTGGTAGGTTATAATTTCAACTTCAAATTAAATTGTTTTTACTTAATTTCCATGTTACACTGTGTCCTGTGGTAGGTTATAATTTCAACTTCAAATAAAATTGTTTTTACTTAATTTCCATGTTACACTGTGTCCTGTGGTAGGTTATAATTTCAACTTCAAATAAAATTGTTTTTACTTAATTTCCATGTTACACTGTGAGTAGCAGTTGCGGTGTACATTGGTTGAGGAGTGTATTTGACTTGGCATAAGCATATTTTAGAATATTACCTTACATTTCAGCCAAACATGGGAATAATGCATTGCACAATAATACTGCATAATTCAGCTGTCTTCAGAAAGACGTTCTCCAGATTACTGTTTCTGTGAAAAGGCATGGGACTGGAAGGGGAAGGAAGAAAGGTGTAAATGAGTAAGTTAATAAGTAATGAATGTTCATATTTGTCTATCTCACGATGATGGCCTATCCAGCACCATTGTCCAAATTACAGAACATTACGTAATTATTGAAATGGTGGAATAGTATTCATACTTACATTGTACTATCACACCCTGACAAGGGATCGACTCAAATTCAAAACCAACAAAACAATGAATCAAAATGATTGACTACCCAGCGCCCAGCTAACACACAACTACAACTACATTCGTACACATACACACTACCAATGCATGATGCATACGTATATACATAGTCAGTACCTCAATACAACCATGTCTTTACTACAGTCAACCACATACTTCATTTCTCTGATATTAACAGTTTGTATGTGGTGCTATAGACATTGTGTCAACTACGTAACTCCAATCTTAGGTTGCATAAATTATAGATAAATAGGGCAAGGTGTGGATATGGTATTGTTCTCATTGGCTAATGTGATATACATATCGATACTGTACCTGTATGGTACCTGTGCGCAGTTTCTCATGTGTTGGAATCCAAAAACCACATGCAACCTCCAATACACTGAAAGCCCTAACCAGTGCGGTGTGTTTATTAGACTTTTTGGCAGTATATTATTGCTTTCCTTAAATGATCTGAAGCTGAATGTGTTTACTAGCAGCAATTCATGTATTCAATGAATTGCGTGTTACTTTATTATTCTGTGTTAGGCTATAATTTCACCTTCAAATAAAATTGTTTTTACTTAATTTCCACGTTACACTGTGAGTAGCAGTTGCAGTGTACATTGGTTGAGGAGTGTATTTGACTTGGCATAAGCATATTTTAGAACATTTCCTTACATTTCAGCCAAACACGGGAATGATGCATTGCACAATAGTACTGCATAATTCAGCTGTCTTCATAAAGATGTTCTCCAGATTCTATGAAGAGGCATGCTAACAAAGCCAAGAGCAATGTGTAGTCTCCACTCAACCTGCCATGGGAGAGCACCACATGGCAAAGTATTTAGTCCAACCTCACTTATATACAAACGTGCAAACACACACATGCACACAATAATTTTATGCACCACATTCATTATAGCAATTAAATGACACAATAGCATATATATTCACACGGTAGTCACACAAGTATTGTGTGGTGTTTCAACTCCACTCTTTGCACTGAACGCCTAAAGACATGTACACTGAACGAATGGGAATTGAATATAGTATGTATTGAAGCAGCAAAATGAATTTCAGCAGGTGGCACATGTTTGATAATTGGCTACACAGCACGACCCACAGACAACTAAACAGAGAATGGGCAACTGTATAATTGCACGTATACCAGAAGAATACATGGCTCTCCTACACAGAAACTTGTTTCATATGTGCCTTTTCTCTTTCACTGTTTGCCTTCAATATGTTGCTGTTTCTCATCAATGGGCTGCTAGAGTTTACTATAAAGCTGGTTCTTACCACAGAATCTGGGATGAACCAGAGCATCTCTACACTGAGGAAACTGGACACAGATTACTTGACTCCAAAAGTATTTCTGTCAGATCAAGAAGCTACGTAACAGCCATATATAAAACAAGCACTTCCTCTTGCAACCTCAAGAACAATGTAAGTTAAATAACTGCCCACCAAAAATGTTCATTATATGTGGCTGATTAGTGACTGTGGTGTCTTAGAGCATTTTCTACTAGTGTAAATGAGCTGTTAGTCGAAACTATATAATCTTTAATTCTGTACCATTTATTTTTCAGATTTCAACTGGACACAACTAGCAACAGAATTCTCTAGTGCTGTGTTGCAGTCGGCCATTCATAGAGGACAGTTCTTCAAGTAGGAGCTAAAGATGGAGCAGCCTCAAGTCCATCACAGGCTGCCAGGTTGTCTCCTCCTGTGGATGGTGCTGTGTTGCCTAGTGACAGTTGTCAGGAGTGACAGAGTCATGTGGGTTGACACCAAGGGAGAGGACGGTCCTCAATGCATACACCACACACCAGTAGGTGCACTGATGGTACAGCCACCTCCTAGCAAGTCATGCAGGTCACTGCGGTATGCTCTACAAAATGCTCTGAACAGCACATCCATTAGAGTTGGGTGTGGGACTCACAAACTCGAGTCATATAATGTACAACCCAACAAATTTAGTACAATCCCAGATCATTCAGTAGTGCTAATGATAGAAGGTGAATGTGCCACTAATCAACCCACTGTCCATTGCCAAAATGAAACAACAGCTACATTCAAGGAGCTTAAGGGAATAGAGATCAAGAAACTGGTGTTTGAACGATGTGGCAGACAAGAACACTCCGAGACTGGTGATGATAGCCCTACACTGCACTTTTCCCGCTGCACATTCGTGACATTGCAACATGTAACAGTTCACAGAACAGGGCTTTATGGCAATGGCATAGTACTGACAGATGTTGTCACTCATGGAGTGATCACTCTGAGTGGCATCTCCATATTTCATAGTGGAAGGTATGGGACTGGAATTCAGTGTGACATCCATGGGAACAGTCAATCACCGGTGTACAACTTCAGTCTTTACATGAACAATGTACAAGTGGTCAACACAAACACTCACACTGAATATAATTCTTCAATGAAATTCATTGGAATTGAGATTGTTGCTAGAGGGACAGGAAGTGGTAATAAAGTCTCCCTACGAGAAGTGACAGTCTTCAACAGTGTCCCTGTTTCAGGCTTTGGACTACTTGTGGAATTGTGTGATAACATGCACAACACCACTGTTATATTGGCAAGCACGAATGTGCTTGATGGCTGGAGCAATCACTACCACAGGAGGAGCGAAACAGAAATTCTGGCAGAATGTGCTCAAAGACAGCTTGAGATAATCAGAAGTAAAGAACAGTACGAATTCTATCGTTCCATAGCAGTGCAGGTGCAAACATTGCATAATGCAGTCAATATCACCAATGCACACGTGATCGCAAGCTATGGCCCTATGAATGTTTATTCGTTGGCTGTTGTTTTTGAAGGTCAAGCAGCTTTGAACAGAGTTCATTTGCAAAATGTGACAATTTCATCTTCAGGAAATCTAAATATTCACTGGTACGGTTTCATGGTTCGTTTTTATGATGTCACACATGAAAACCTAGTTCATATGCGGAATCTACACGTGGCGAACAGTACAACTGTATTTGGGAAAGCAGTCCTGTTTCACTATCTTGGATGGTGTGCTAGTAATAAAGTCCTTCTTGAGAGAAGTACGATAATGAATCATACTTCTAAGGAAGTGGGTGGTGGAAGTCTTTCTGCATTGTTTCATTACCATGCGCAGAACAATTATATCGTTATATTCCGAGTGATTTTGAAGAACAATAGTGCAGAGCTAGGAGGTGGGATTCAAATAATACTGTCTGGTTACTCCTGTATGAATAGAATTTCCCTAATGCATGTGTTAATTTTTGGAAACAAAGCAATAGTAGGAGGGGGTATGTGCATCGGATTTTCCAACTCTGCAGCAAGAAATACTGTGCATCTATATAGAATTCTTATCATGAGTAACAGCTTAGATTCCACCTCCAAAATGAGCAAAATGGGAGGAGGAGTCCAATTGAATTATAAAACAGATAAAGCCATGTTTGCAACTAAGAATAAGGTGGTAATAAATCAAACACATTTCATTTATAATGAAGCAAAAGGTGGAGTTGGTGGTGGGCTATCTTTGCTTTATGTTCATTCTCCATACACCGAAGACAGTGGAGATGAATTTGTCATGGATAAGTCTGTTTTCTTCATTAACCAGGCAGCAGCAGACTATGGACATGCGTTTGCCTTGCAATCATCACCAATGTACAAAAAGGCATTGTTTCGAGGGATCAAATCAACAAACACATTTTGTGGCTGCACTAATACAACGTTATTCAATGGATCTGCATTCAAGAAAGTTATTATGCTCATCAAGAAAGTTGCATCTGGAGATCACCTTTCTATATACACTAACGTATCAAACTACGAAGCCTTGAGGGAAATTGATGTCATAATTAAAGATGCTATGGCAGAGTTAAGTAAGAAGGTGAACCCTGTATTTCAGGTATTAACTAATACAAGTTTAATTCTCCTGATTTCAGTAGAAATTATGCTTCAAGGCACTTTCGCATGTGGAGCAGCTTCACAAGGAATACTAGCAGTGGATTCCGAAATCATTTTGCAACCAAACTCATCTACCGCTTTTGAAACTTGTGTGGCTTCACATGGAGGAGCAATTGCTATGTATGGTGAAAGCTACGTACATCCGCCTGTCCTATAATTCAAGTATGGCACTAATCCATAATTATGCTTTCCAACGAGGAGGTCCCCTCTATGTACATTCAGTACAACATGCAGAGCCTCATAAACGTTGCTTCCTTCAGCATGAACACGGACAGGCAATGTACAACTCAGGTATTGTGCTTAAAGATAATGCTGCAAAATATGAAGGACAGTCACTTTTCCTTAGTGAAGCTGAAAACTGCTTCACTAAGGAAAGGGGTTATCTTTACCTTTTTGGACAACAAAAGTCATCAAACATGACTTACATGCTGCCTCTAGATCCTTACCAAACCAATGCAACTTACACAGGTCACATGTGCCTTGTGGATGGGATAACCTACCCATTCTGCAATGGCACCAGCAACATCTCCTTTGACATTCTGCCTCAAATAGTGTCACGCCCTGATCATGTGGATGGTGTACCTGTTGACTTGGACAATCCACTTACTCTTAAGTTCATTCTGGGCAAGCAGAAACAGCTTCCTCACAAACATGCATATGACATACTTGGAAATGTCATCAACACTGTATTCACGGTACAGATTATTACAGAAGAGCCCACAACTGATGTCCAACTCAACCCTTTCTCAAAGTACACTGCTGATTTTACAGTTATTTTACATGGCATTCCTCTGAAGCATGGCATGGCTAATTCCACCACCAAGGAAAACGGCAAAACTAGAAATGCAATTCCTCAACTCATACTGCAGTCAGTTGACAACAGTAACTTAATGTTAGTAATGAACATTGAGCTCCAGTGCTGTCCACCTGGCTACATATACCGATTAGGGTCTGGAGACATGGGAACATGTCACTGTGGAATGACCACAGTGATGGGAATAGAAGAATGCAATGAAACTGACCCAAACAACATTGATGTCTGTATTGCTGGGAAAACATTGGGCTGGATATCTGCTATCCAATGACCAACATAGCTGTGATGAACAGACGTTCTTTAGTGCACCCTGCCCACCAGGATATTGTCAGATATAAAAAACGGTTCTTCCTAGTAACAATTCCAGGCACCTACTAGAAGATATAGTCTGTGGAGGGTCATATCGAGAAGGCCTTCTCTGTGGAGACTGCCTTGAAGGAAGTAGCATTGCTGTGAACTTCAATGGAATGAGACCAGTGTGCACCAGTTGTCAGGATGGTATCAGTACAGTGGGGCTTCTAGTTTGGATCCTCAGTGAGTGGGTGCCCATGCTGGTTGTCATGTTCGTTGTGATACTGTTCAACATTGACTTGGTGTCAGGAAGATTCAATTCTTTCCTTCTGTTTGCACAACTGCTTGCCTTCTCCAGTATCAGAGGTGATGCTGAGTTAGGACCTGTGCACATTGCATTTATCAAGATATACCGATTTCTGTATGGCATGTGGAACTTGGACTTGTTGGAGTGCTCCTACCTCCATACTGTCTCATTCCACACTCACACCTCACACTGTTACAGACACTCTTGTTGCACTACTCCATTGGACTCTTCCCACTGATAGTGGCCATCACACTCATTGTTCTGGAGAGATCTGCAGAGAAGTGGATATGCTGTCACCGAGTGGACCAGTGCCTCAGGCGGATGAGACGATGGAAGGCAAAGTACTCAGATGGCATGTCTTATGACAGAGCACTTCCTGCCTTTGTCATTCTCGGCTTCACTCGCTTCCTTGTCAGCTCCTCTTACATCCTAGTTGGCCAGACCATCACAGGAGAGGATGGAGAAGAGAGGATGGTTGTGTGGTGGCAGGGATCTGTGCCCTATGGTTCCATTCAACACATTGCCTACTTCATACCAGCCATTATCATACTGCTAGTGTTTGTCCTTCTGCCAGCCTTCCTACTCCTCACTCTTCCAATTGTGCCTCAGTTGTTTGGCAGGCTCATCATAGCTGTGCCACCATTGAGGAAGCTACAGAGGATGCAGACATTCTGCAGCAATGTCTACACTGACAGATGGATCTACCACTTTGTCAATGTCTTTCAAGGTTGCTACAAAGAACAATACAGAAGCTTCTCTTCATTCTACCTCTTTCACCGTATTATTCAACTCCTTGCTGCTGTGTTCATACCAAGAGTAGAAGATGCCCTTCGAATACAAATCATCCTTACTGAAGCTCTTCTATTGCTCATTGTCATTCTCCGACCATACAACTCAGACAGACTGAATACCTTGGATACAGCCATCTTGGGTAACATGGTGCTCATCCTTCTTTTGAGTGAGCAGATAGTAGACTATAACACACAGAGTGGGTTAAAGCGCTTCTATGCTTCTGTTCAAATGATCCTCATCTATCTACCCCTCCTGTATCCTGGGATTCTCTTTGGTAGGAAGGTCTATGTGAAGTTAAAATGCCATCAGTGGAAATGTTGCTTGAAAAAGAAGGTGGATACAGAAGATAATGAAGAGCCACTGCTAGAACATCCAGCAGCCAGACTAGGGAACCTGGTCAATATAACAGAACTGAGAGCTGGACTGCCTATTTCAGCAGATGAAGACACAGAGACTGTCACTCACAACGATGAAATGTAACTTGCAATTGCACAAGACTATGCACAAATAACATGATTAAAACTAATACACTTTTGGCATTACAAGCATATGTATACATGCATGTAGACTATATTGTAGCAGTTGGTTGGAACCAGTAATTTCAAGGCTATATATTAAAATATTGCAATATCAATATTCATTGATGATAAAAGTGAGAGTAAAGGAACTGTTCTGGACTGCTAATGAAAGTTGCCAAATTATAATGCTTGAATTCCATTATACTTCCAGGAGATGGGATAATTAAGATGGTCTATGTACCATGGTGACACAAATGAAAGATAACGACAGAAAGGGTTGGTTCTCTAATACCAGCTTCACAACAGGGTTGAAAACCTTGCCGACGTTTCGACCAGATGCTCTGGTCTTCTTCAGGGCGAAAGATAATGTTCGGAACTACACATGGTAAGGAAAGAAGGGGGGAAGGGAAAAATGGCAGTGAACCGGACCAGCACCGGCAACCTCCAGATCTTTAGCCGACCTTTTAGGAGAAGGGATGCTAATAATAAGGGTATGTATATAGCTGCATGAGCAAAATTCGGGGGGTTCACCAAATTCTACATTGTTCCTGTCACTTCTCTAAGACAGGGAACTGAAGTCCTTCAACAGGGCGGCCATGATTAAAAGCGTCATGTGAACCAAGTCGCCGAACTGCTGGGTGCTATCTCGCTGCTTCCTGTAAGTCTTCAGACCAGAGGTGGTGTGGTCGCCTGTTCTACAACTTTCCAAGGCACACATGCACACAAAGACACAAAGACACACACACTTACGTACACACACACACGTACACACACACACACACACACACACACACACACACACACACACACACACACACACACACACACACACACACACACACACACATACACACACACACAGACACTTGCAGACAGCCACTGCTAAACATGGGGTGTTCCATTACAGCCCAAAGGAACTCCACAATCACGTTACCTTGGTGTTGCTATGGTAATGTGATGTGCGCGCTCGTGTGTGTGTGTGTGTGTGTGTGTGTGTGTGCGTGTGCGTGTGCGTGTGCGTGTGCGTGTGCATGTGCGTGTGCGTGTGTGTGTGTGTGTGTGTGCGTGTGCATGTGCGTGTGCATGTGTGTGTGTGTGTGTGAGTGTGTGTGTGTGTGTGTGTGTAACAAATCTGTGACCTGCAATCACGTTACCATGGTGTAGCTATTATAATGTGATTGTAGAGCTTCAAGGAACAAATGTCTCAGTTAGCAATGGAGGTAGTCAGCAATAGTAGAATGGTGCCCTAGCTGGTCTCCCACTATCTGGCTACTGTTACAGGTACATGGAAGAATGCATAAATATCAGATGCAGAATACAGCGTAGTCCCCTTGAAAGACCACTTTAGGGACGAGTCTATATTAATATTCTTTCAAATGGTAAGTCTGTCAAAGGAGGTGTTTGGTACATGTGTATTACGTATATTATGCATCAGTGACTACCAATGCAGGTCTTATCTACGAGGTGGTCCTTTATCAGAGGGGTTCCTCAGATGGGGGACTATAATTTATATAATGAACCTCTAAATATATAAGAGTCCAGAATGGTCGGTTATTGAATATGATAATGCACCATGGTAAGCACCCAAACAAAGACATCAAATCTTGCTACTTTAATGAATTTCTGCTGGTTCACTAGTTCAGTCTGTGCAATGTAAAGGAGGAGACCTTGAATTAATGTACATTGAATCTGTATCTGAATGACTGTATATTATTCACATTTCCCTATTGATCGAACATGTAAATGAAAATCTTGGACTGTTTAAACAATAATAGAAAGTTGATTGTAATGCTGTGGGCACCTAGTCTCGTTTCTAGATCCTTTCGAAGCGTGCGGCAAGGGTCTGGGAATGAGACTAGTGGGCACCCCAGTGTGTGTGTGTGTGCGTGTGTGTGTGTGTGTGTGTGTGTGTGTGTGTGTGTGTGTGTGTGTCTTCAATTTCTTTCATGTGCCTTCAAATGTTGTGATAACAAAATCTTTGTCATCTCCTAACAGACACACATGCAGTTTCATAGGTGTCTTTTTGTTTCACTGTTTGCTTTCAAAATGGCATTGCTTTCAATCAATGAGCTGCTAAAGTATAATAGCTATCTCTCAGCCAAGAGCCTGGGATGAATTGGAGCATCTATATAATTGAGTATCTGGTTGTAGATTGAGCAAAGACTGCACAAGCAATTCTGCAAGATCCAGAAGCTAAGAGCCATTCCGCAGCATAGCAACTGCTTCATTCACATCCCAGGAATAATGTAAGTTAGCTAACTACACACACAAGTAGCAAAGATTACTTGATCCACTCTTATAGCCACGGGCATTTGCCGGAACATTGAATTCTATAAGCTGTATGTACAATCTTCTGTACAATTCAATTTTCAGATTTCTACTGGAGAACATTAGCAACAGACTTCCCAAGTGGAGCGGACCGGCATACAAAACAAACTCTTCTTCAAGTAGGAGCTCAGGATGGGACAGCCTCATGTCCATCACAGGCAGTCAAGGTTGCACTCACTGTGGATGGTGCTGTGTTGCCTAGTGACAGTTGTCAGGAGTGACAGAGTCATGTGGGTTGACACCAAGGGAGAGGACGGTCCTCAATGCATACACCACACACCAGTAGGTGCACTGATGGCACAGCCACCTCCTAGCAAGTCATGCAGGTCACTGCAGTATGCTCTACAAAACACTCTGAATGTCACCACAATCAGAATCACCTGTGGTACCCATGGACTGCAGCTATATTCTGTAGATCCATACAAACAGTTCCCAGCTGATGCTTTTGCTCTAAGGATAGAAGGTGAATGTGCCACCAGTCGACCCACAGTCCAGTGCCTGAATGGAGCAACAGTGGCCATAACAGGTGTTGTTGATGTAATGATTAAGGATATCGTGTTTCATGATTGTGGAAAAAAAGAAGACCCAAAGCTCCCTGCTAACAGCTTCACCAGATTCCCTACTCTGCACTTTTCCAACTGCACTAATGTGACAATACATTATGTAACTGTTATCATTACAAGCCAAAATGGCACAGGTATAGTACTGACAAATATTGTTGCTCGTGGAGTTATAACTTTGTATGATGTCTCTGTACTGCATAATGGAACATATGGGGCTGGAATTCTCTGTAACATCCAAGGGAGCAATCAATCACCAGCTGACAACATCAGCCTGTATATGAATAATGTACAAGTTGTCAACACAAACACTCACACTGAATATGACCCTTCAATGGTATTCACTGGTATTTACATTAGTGCAGCAGGAATAGGAAGAGGAAACAGCATCTCACTGCACAATGTCACAGTCTTTAACAGTGCCCCTGTATCAGGTGCTGGAATCTCTGTAGGCCTGTTTCAGAATATGCATAACAACACTGTACAGTTGGTAGGAGTTCAAGTTTTTGATGGCTGGGATAAACGCTACCAATCAAAGAATAGAACTGAAGTTCTGGCAGAATGTGCTAGAAGACAGCTTGAAATGACAAGGCAATCTGAGGATCAAACATATTATTCCATTTATATATGGGTGCAAACGACGCAAAACTCAGTTAATGTTTCTGGTGTACAAGTGGTTGCAAGCTATGGCAAGAATGTGGTAGCTCTGTCTGTCACTCTTGATGGTCTGTCGAGATTGAACAGAATCCATTTGTATGAACATGTGTCTCTTGCCATAACAGGAAATTCATATATTTGGAGGAATGGACTGTCACTGTTATTTGCTGACATGGCTATTTGGAATGTAGTGGAAGTACAAGACCTTCAGGTTGTAAACTATACAACAGCAAAAGGGTATGCGGTCATAGTGCTCTTTGACGGTCAGTGCGCAGGAAACAGGGTGATGTTGGAAAGAGTTACAATTGCAAATCATCATGCTTTGATTGGTGGAAGTCTTTCTGTGGTGTTTCGGGATCATGCGCAGGGCAATACATTCCTCTTGTACGGAGCAGTTGTGGAGAACAATACCGCAATGCATGGTGGTGGATTAGTAGCTTTAATGAGAGATTTTTCCAAAGGCAACTCATTTATCACAGGCCTTGCATTTATTGGTGGCAACAAAGCATATGCTGGAGGTGGCATGTTCATCAAATTTACTGACTTTTCAGAAAGGAATATAGTGATCATAGATGGAGTTTATATTGCAAATAACACAATAATTCCTACTCGAATTGATAGCATCAGTATGATGGGCGGAGGCAGCTGTATTCATTTTCAGAATAGAGCTACAATTGCAACAAAGAACGAAGTTATGATGAATGTTACGGTATTCTTAGCTAACACTGCAAAAGATGGAGTAGGTGGTGGGCTATCAGTATTTTATGAACATTCTCGGAACACTGCAGAGAGTGGAGACACAATTCACATGAATCGTACAATCTTCCTCAACAACCAGGCACACTATGGGAACGCATTTGCCATGCAGTCATCTCCCCAGTCCAGAAAAATATTATTTCGTGGAATTACTTCAATACAAACTACTTGTGCAATAGCGAACAAACCACACTTCCACAGCCTCCAGCCATACACCTATCTCAAAGATCATGTAATTAGAAATTGGAATTATTCCAGCACTCTAATCAGAGCAGAAGATGTAGAGTTGGTACCCTTGAAAATAGCTGCCCTACAGAAGAAAGTTATCCTAGAATTGAAAAGGCAGTTCAGTCCATTTTTTCAAGTACAGACCAGCACAAGCATGGTGTTTCTAGTATCAGTGCAAATTAGGCTTGAAGGCAACTTCACATGTGGAGCTGCATCACAAGGACTTCTAGCAGTTGATTCAGAGATCATTTTGCAACCAGAGTCGTTTAACACTTTTCGCTTTTGTGTTGCTTCCCACGGAGGAGCAATTGCTTTGCATGGTGAAAGTTACATACGTTTTTCTACCAATTCAAAATTGTTTTTGGCGAACAACTATGCATTCCAACGAGGAGGTGCCCTCTATGTACATTCACCACAACAGGCAGTTCCTCATGTTCGCTGCTTCTTTCAGCATGAACAAGGACAGCCGGCAGGCTTCTCTTACATTGGATTCATGAACAACTCTGCAAAACATGAAGGACAGTCTATTTACATGAGTGAATCTGAAAGCTGTTTTCTCACCAAAATATTCAATGCAAATTTAACAAAAGGTAGTAATATTGGACTATTAGCACATACTTCAAACTATTATATTTTGGGAATTGCAACCAGAAGTTTAGTGGGATTGTGCAACAAAGCAAATGACTCAACCTTCTATTCAGCCTGCACTGAACCTGGTAATACATCCCTAGCGGAATTCTATCCTATAGCTTCCCGTCCTACCCATGTGGATGGCACCATAGTAAACTTGGCCAACCCACCAAGGATTCAGTTCATTCCTGGCAAACCAAGACAGCTTCCCCACAGACATGCATATGACAATTTTGGAAATGCCATCAACACAGTATTCACTGTTCAAATAAACACCCCGAAGCCCACAACCGATGTTCAACTAAATCCTTTCTCAAAATACACTACCGATTTTACAGTTATTCTGCATGGCATTCCTCTGAAGCATGGCATTACCAACTCCACCATCAATGACAGCAGCTCAACTGGAATTGCAACTCCACAACTTGTACTTCAGTCTGTTGACAACTTTAACTTACTCCTAATAATGAACATAGAGCTCCAGTGCTGTCCACCTGGCTACATATACCGAATAGGGTCTGGAGACATGGGAACATGTCACTGTGGAATGGCTACTGTGCTGGGAATAGGAGAGTGCAATGAAACAGATCCAAACAACATTGGCGCAGTGCTGCAGGGTTACTATTGGGCTGGATATTGGCCATCCAATGATCAACATAGCTGTGATGGACAGAAGCTCTACAGTGCACCTTGCCCACCAGGATACTGTCAGAAACAATCAAGTACTCTTCCTAGTAACAATTCCAAGCATCTACTGGAAGAAGCGGTTTGTGGTGGGTCAAAACGCAAAGGCCTCCTCTGTGGAGACTGCCTTGAAGGGTACAGTACTGCAATCAATTTCAATGGAATGAGACCAGTGTGCACCAGTTGTCAGGATGGTCTCAGCACAGTGGGTCTTCTAGTTTGGATCCTCAGTGAGTGGGTGCCCATGCTGGTTGTCATGTTCATTGTGATGCTGTTCAACATTGACTTGGTGTCAGGAAGATTCAACTCTTTCCTTCTGTTTGCACAACTCCTTGCCTTTTCCAGTATCAGAGGTGATGCTGAGTTAGGAACAGTGCATATTGCATTTGTCAAGATATACCGATTTCTCTATGGAGTGTGGAACTTAGACTTCTTTGGTGTGCTCCTACCTCCATACTGTCTCATTCCACACTCACACCTCACACTGTTACAGACACTCTTGTTGCACTACTCCATTGGACTCTTCCCACTGATAGTGGCCATCACACTCATTGTTCTAGAGAGGTCTGCAGAGAAGTGGATTTGCTGTCACCGAGTGGACCAGTGCCTCAGGCGAATGAGACGATGGAAGGCAAAGTACTCTGATGGCATGTCTTATGACAGAGCACTTCCTGCCTTTGTCATTCTCAGCTTCACTCGCTTTCTTGTCAGCTCTTCCTACATCCTTGTCAACCAGACCATCACAGGAGAGGATGGAGAAGAGAGGATGGTTGTGTGGTGGCAGGGATCTGTGCCCTATGGCTCCATTCAACACATTGCCTACTTCATACCGGCCATTATCATACTGCTAGTGTTTGTCCTTCTGCCAGCCTTCCTGCTCCTCACTCTTCCCATTGTGCCTCAGTTGTTTGGCAGACTAATCATAGCTGTGCCACCATTGAGGAAGCTACAGAGGATGCAGACATTCTGCAGCAATGTCTACACTGACAGATGGATTTATCACTTTGTCAATGTATTTCAAGGCTGTTACAAAGAACGTTACAGAAGCTTCTCTTCATTCTATCTATTTCACCGCATTATTCATCTTCTAGCTGCTGTCTTCATACCAAGAGTTGAAGTTGCGCTCTGCATCCAACTCATCCTTACATTACTGTTGTTGCAACTAATTGTTGTCTTCCAACCATACACTATTAGTCACCTCAACATCCTTGATACTGCTGTTCTTGGGAATATGTCCCTCATTCTTGTCTTGAGTCTGTTAATGAATATTTCAGAGACTCCACTTCAGGCAAAGCAATTCTTTGCTTCTGTTAGGATGATCTTCATTTTTCTGCCTCTTTTGTATCCTGCTATTCTATGTGGAAGGAAGGTGTATATGAAATGTGCCAAATTGAGATGCTGTCAGAAGAAGGAGGAAAATGAAGAAGATGATGTAGAACCACTGATAGTGGATCCAACCGAAGGACTTGGTAATTTTATTCAAATAACAGAACTTCGTGCTGGAGCACCTACTTCATCAGACGAGGAATCAGAGATTGAGACTCAGAGTGAAGAAACACTTCTAGAAAATCAGAATACAGAATCAGTTGTTGTTGACTTGGCCATATGAATGCATCACATCGCTGTTAAATGTCACTTAATTACTTCATAAACATTATAGGTTTGGAGTGTTATACTTTTGGATGTACAAATGTCCATAGAGCACTGTGTATGTATTCAGAACAAATGGAGCTAAATAACATGACTTAAACTGTAGTATTGTTGATAATCCATTTAATGTTTTGTGTTAGATACAGTTCGCTTGTTGTTGGATACAATTGTTGCTGCAAGGAGGAATGCATTGATTCAGCTCATTAACATGTATGCTACTATCAGACAAGTCCAGCAGTACCAGTGGCTGCTGTTGTACTATAATACAATAGAATATAATGATAAACAATCATGTATTCAAGGGATTGAAAACATTCAAAATACCCTCTCAACAAAATTAAGAAGACTCAATTATGCGTACCCCAAGCAAGTCCAGTAGTGCCGGTGGCTGCTATTGTACTATAATACAAAGGAATAGAAAGGTAAACAATAATGTATTCAAGGTACTGAAAACAGTATAAATAGCCTCTCAACCAATTTAGGAAGAGCCAATATGCGTATCCCAAGCAAGTCTAACTTGCTCTAAGAATTGCATGCATGGTGGTGTGAACTGTTTATGGCATCCATATTATCTCTATATTAATGATGGGATTTACTGTAACAGCTGCTATAGACATGGAACAATTTGCACACTGCGCATTATGTTAATGCCCAACATACATACACATAATGACAGTGTACGATGAGGTGAGTTGTGATGTTTCCCTTATAGAACACTCACTATCCATGCAGCAGTAAGTACATGAAAATAGGGACAGGTTGGAGGAGGCAAAATAGTACACAATGATACTAGTGGGAAGATGTGAGTGGGCGGAGTCATAAAGCAAATACAGAGTTCAGTCCAGTAATGCCGCATAAACCTCTGTCAGAGTCCCTCGCTCTCTGTTCCGCCAGTCTGCATTCCTCTGAATGTGCCAGCTCTCAAGTAATCAACGTGCGGTGGCGTAAGAGTGGCTGTCTCCTCTGCCTTGCTGAGGTCTATGCCATGACCTGCTGTCAATGCATGTTCTGCAAGTGCAGAAGCAGCCACATCACCGTTCTTGAGGGCACGTCGATGCTCCTTCAGCCATTGCTTCAGGCACCTCCCAGTCTGCCCAATGTACACCTTTGGGCACTCGGTGCAAGGGGTATGGAGTAAACCACCCCCTTCCGTTTGTCCATGAGCACTGGGTCCTTGGGGTGCACTAGGTGTTGGCGAAGTGTCATCAGGGGGCAAAACACAACTTGAATGTGCAGCGGTGCAAGTAGTCGTCTGATGGCTTCAGAGAGGTTGCTGATGTAGGGCAATGTCAGAGTACCTTTGGGTCTCTGCTCCTCTCTGTCCAACAATCTTGATCTACCAGGGCAAGAGTGCCTGTAGACAAAGCTAGATGGGTAGCCATTCTGCTTCAGAGCTCCTGTCACCTCCTTCTCTTCTTGTACCCATTCCACGCCCGACGATGACAAAGCTATGACACCCCCTGCAAACATTGGGCAACTGGTGCCCCAGTGTACTTCAAGCAGAACTGACATGGGATTCTTGCAGTGGCAGAGTAACTACTGAATCCACATGCTATTTAGACAGAGTAAAGTGCTTTCTTATGCCATTCACTGAAGGTAGCCGATGATTGCTACCGAAACGTCTGAAATAGATTGTGAATTCTGACTAGTGTAAAACCTAATGGAATAAAGTTCATTGCATTATTTCTGCAGTGTAAACATAACTGTAGACATGCATTGGTAAACATCATTCACCAAGAATTATGGCATGGATTTCATTATTCACAACAGAATTTCCTAAGAGGAGGGCTACACATTCATTTGTGAATATGCTTGAGGGACATGGCAATCACAGGTACACTGTCCAATCTAACACCAGTATATACTATGGTACTTCCGTTTCTGGGCATTCCGAGCTGCTTACATAAGCGTATGCAGCTCCTTGTATGTGGTACATGATGTAGTGCGGTGATATTGTAACACAAATATTGTATATTTGGTGCATCCATCCTTTGTTGACTGTACTCCTCACTAACTAGAGTAATGTACTGTGTGTTGCTTAACTAGATAGTGCTGCTTATTGATTGTACCTATTCTGGTAGTCTTACCTCATCTGTATGCATGCGCAGTTTTGCCTCTCGTGTTGTATTATTGCTGCCTGGACTGAGTTGAGCACCCTGTACATTCAAAGTGTCGTTCCGTAGCCAAGTGTTACACATGGTAAGCTACCATTTTCAACATGTACAATAGTCATTAGTGAACGTTGCGATTAGTAAAAAATCCTCACATTTAGTAGTCACTCTGCCACTGCAAGTGTCCCATGTCAGTTCTGTCTGAAGTACACTGGGGCCCCAGTTGCCCAATGTTTTAATGGATGCAATATTTTTTTGAAGATGACTGTGCACCAGATGCCCACATTTTGTAGGGGATGCAATATTTTTATTTGAAGATCACTGGGGCACCAGATGCCCAAATTTTGTAGGGGATGCAATATTTTTTTGAAGATCACTGGGGCACCAGATGCCCAAATTTTGTAGGGGATGCAATATTCCCCGGTGAAGTACACTGGGGCACCAGTTGCCCAATGTTTTAATGGATGCAATATTTTATTTGAAGATGACTGGGCACCAGATGCCCACATTTTGTAGGGGATGCAATAATCCCCGGTGAAGTACACTGGGCCACCAGTTGCCCAATGCTTTAATGGATGCAATTATTCTTATTTGAAGATCACTGGGGTACCAGATGCCCAAATTTTGCAGGGGATGCAATATTCCCCAGTGAAGTTCACAGGGGCACCAGATGCCTAATGTTTGCGAGGAATGCAATATTCCTTGGTGAAGTCACTGGAGCAGCAGATGCCCATTGTTTGCAGGGGATGCTATATTCCTCAGTGAATTTTGAATTCACTATGGCACATGATGTCCAATGTCTATAGGGGATGCCGTATTCTTATTTGAAGATCACTCGAGCACCAGATGCCCAATGTTTGCAGGGGATGCCAAATTCCCTGGTGAAATTCGCTGGGGCACCTAATGTCCAATGATTGTAGGGGATGCAATATTCCCCGGTGAAGTACACTGGGGCACCAGATGCCCAATGTTTGCAGGGGATGCCATATTCTTATTTGAAGATCACTCGAGCACCAGATGCCTAATGTTTGTAGGGGATGCAAAATTCCCTGGTGAAGTACACTGGGGCACCAGATGTCCAATGTTTGTAGGGCTAGATATGACATCAACATTCTTTGTACAACAAAAACAGCATGATGTACGAAATAATTATTGGGTTGCACAAAGGTCAGGTTGTGTGCTTGGTGCAGACTTGCACTTAGGATGCAGAAAGAATAATAATTTAATAGTGGAATATCATGAGAAATGGTGAAGTAGTGGTAACAGGTCGATGACAAGCAACTCAACAATAAGTATTACTCTGTGTTCACAATGGGTCAGGTTGCAAAGGCTCTACCCACCTAGCTATTGTAAGAGTTGAGGTGATCTCAATCAGCTCCCATCCTTCGATAGGCAGTTAATAGGAAGGAAGGAATTTTATGGCAAAAGCAAATTGGATTAGCCAATAGTGCGTACATACATTCCCAAATGTTTTTCAGTCAATTGCATTAATTGTGCATATGCTAAAGGACGAGCACTTTTGAAAGCAGAAATATTGGGCTGTATCATCAGATGTGCATTTTGTCTATGGCAGTTGTGCTCTCCTGTAGTTAAAAATTAGAACGTACAATTTCATATTATGCATAAGCATGGTTCATAGGGGCTGCGAAGCGAGTGGTTGCCTGCGGGGCGTCGTAGCTCAATGGCTAGAGCACTGGCAGCAAAGCCAGATGTCCTGGGTCCGATTCCCGGCAGCAGCACTTCCTTGCAACTCCATGTTGTTTCAAAGGTCTATGGACAGTAACGTCGTCAATCATGGCTTGTTTTCAACAAGTTGCCTAAATTACTAAAATTAATGCCATCGATCAGATGTGGAACTGTCCCAGACTACCGCTATTATGTACCTTGCACTAATACCTGTGGTATCCAATTGGCTTACAGTACTGCCCTGACAGTCTGTAGTATTTAGTTACTTACTTTGTGTGTGTGTTCTATCTTTAGTACTATGTTACTGTACTTATACAGCATGGCTACCTATTATGGATGGTGTGTTGTGTTAACTGTTAATTATGTATGTATCGACACGTGCTTATTGTCCTATTGTCCTGTATGGTTGAGTTGCTGAATAACATTGTTGGTCACAAGAGTCCAGTCTGTGATTGAACCCTCGGTACACAAGCACTACAATACCAGGGCAACACACAAACATACACATGAATGACACTGTACAATGAGGTGAGTTGTCATGTGAATACCTGTTTACAGCACTCGAGCTCACTATGTATGCAGCAGCAAGTACATGAATAGGGTCAGGTGGGAGGACATTGAGCACATTGAGTAGAGCTTGCTTGTATGAAGTTGAAATTACAGACTGCTGTATCCAACAGTTATTGAACCAATACAGAACAAGATTTGATATCAGTTTCTCAACAGAGCATGAGCCAGTGGATGTCCATAACAGGTCTTTCTCTAAGCAATACTGGCATGTGACAAGTGCATGCCTGTTGGTCAAAGGTCATGACCACGCCTACATAGTGCATGGAGTATGTGAGAAATGAACACAAGCAAGTATTTAAGAGCAGGATCTTCTCGTATTTGGCACAGAAGTGACAGTCTAACTTGTTTGAAAACCATATTTACTGTGCAGCAACAACAACGCCTTTGCATTCTTACATTTGTACTTTTGTGCATCCTCAACTGCAGTTCAAAGCAAATTGGATTAGCCAATAGTACGTACGTACATTCCAAAATATTTTTTAGTAAACTGCATTAATTGCACATAATTATGCTAAAAGAACGAGCTCTTTTGAAAGCAGAAATATTAGGCTGTATCATCAGATGTGCATTTTTGTCCATGGCAGTTGTGCTCTCTTGTAGTTAAAAATTTGAAGGTGCAATTTCATAATTTATGCATAAGCATGGTTCATAGGGGCTGCGAAGCGAGTGGTTGCCTGTGGGGCGTCGTAGCTCAGTGGCTAGAGCACTGGCAGCAAAGCCAGATGTCCTGGGTCTGACTCCCGGCGGCGGCACTTAAGCTTCATCACCGTTATTATGTACCTTGCACTAATACCAGTGGTATCCAATTGGCTTACAATACTGCCTGACAGTCTGTAGTATTTAGTTACTTACTGTGTGTGTGTGTTCTATCTTTAGTACTATGTTACTGTACTTACATAGCATGGCTACCTATTATGGTTGGTGTATTAACTGTTAATTTGTATGTGACTACACATGCTTATTGTCCTATTGTCCTGTATGATTGAGTTGCTGAATAACATTGTTGTTCACAAGAGTCCAGTCTGTGATTGAACCCTCGGTACACGAGCACTACAATACCTGTGCAACACACAAACATACACTTGAATGACACTGTACAATGAGGTGAGTTGTCATGTGAATACCTGTTTACAGCACTCGAGCTCACTATGTATGCAGCAGCAAGTACATGAATAGGGTCAGGTCGGAGGACAGTGAGCACATTGAGTAGAGCTTGCTTGTATGAAGTTGAAATCACAGACTGCTGTATCCAACAGTTATTGAACCAATACAGAACTAGATTTGATATCAGTTTCTCAACAGAGCATGAGCCAGTGTGTCCATAACAGGTCTTTCCCTAGCACTACTAGCATGTGACAAGTGCATGTTGGTCAAAGGTCATGACCACGCCTACATAGTGCATGGAGTATGTGAGAACTGAATACAAGCAAGTATTTAAGAGCAGGATCTTCTTGTATTTGGCACGGAAGTGACAGTCTACCATGCTTGAAAACCATATTTTACTGTGCAGCAACAACAATGCCTTTGCATTCTTACATCATTTCATCTGAAATATATGGGAATGGTGATCGATTTTCTAACTGAGTCATGCTAGCTAAATAGTTGTGACAGTAATGCATCTTCAGTGGGGCTAAGGGGCTGGGATATAAACTGCATGATAGATTTGCAGTTCGAGGTACTCAAGGAACTGATGGAACTATACCATTGTGCAAACCTCAACTGCAGTTCAAAGCCCCTGCTACCCACATGTTGAAGTGGAAACTCACACTGTACAGTGGTGTCCATTCATCATGTACATTTAACATCAGTTTCGTAAAGTATTGAGTGCACGGTGTAATTCAGAAAAACAAAGGTGGCATCTGGTCCGGGTAGGTTCCTTGTCATAACAAATTAAGTTGTGTGTATACCATAGAATTGACCTATCCACAGTCATATGCTGTCTATACATTTGAAATGCCATTAATACTCATAATTTATGATGATCATAATCTCATGTGTAGACAGTAGGTATACAGATCAATCAACATTAATGTGTACATCAAACAGATACTGATATACGTATAATAGCCTATTGTTTATGTACAGTATAATATTCAATCTCACAAAAATTGGATGTGGTATTTATGCCACTCTCTTGTAATTGGAATATCATATTCACTGCATTTCATGTTAACAAACAGCACAAGTTATGCACATACACTTGTATGGCACTGGATGTACAATCATCAAATCAATTATGATGAATTTTCTAGAGCAATTATTGTGTGTGCAGCAGCAAGTACATGAGTTGGCATGACTCAGGTTGGAAACTTTGAAGCCCTTGTGTACAAGCATGTATGTGTAGTTGAAATGAATGTAGACTGCTGCTGCCTTCAATTAGCTATTGAACCAATGCAGAGCAAGATTCGATATCATTTTCTTAACAGAGCGTGAGCAGGTGTATGTCCATAATGGGCCTTTTTCTTAACAATACTAGCATGTGACTAGTGCATGCTGGTCAAAGGTCATGATGTATAGTTGAAATAATATATGCTGTCGCATTCAACAGTTACTGAACCAGTTCTGAGCAAGATTTGATTTCATTTTCTTGTGTGTGAGTAGGTGTATGCCGCTAACAGGTCTTTCTGTAAACAATACTAGGATGAATTATTGTGACAAGTACATGTTGGACAACTTGTACCTATACTATGTGTTAACCTTCCATTATTACTGAATAATTTGTTTGGGTTAACAATTTGTCTTTGGATGCAAAATATTGCTGCAAGTAGAAGAATAAAAAACACACCTCACAGGTTCCTTATATTTTTATACCATTAAACAGCACTGGAGAACCAGTGGTTGTTTTCATATAGTGCAATATACTTTGGGACAGTCGATGATTAAATTTACTTTCCTGTAGATATTAAAGGACTGACTTGGTAGAGTCTGTTGTATGCATGCCAAGCATGTTGACTTTCACTCCCAAACATTGGTGAGTCAAAGAATTTCCACTATTTTTACTTAATTTTATGGTATACCTAACAGTTGTGAATATGCGCAGTTTATGGCATCCTTATCTTATACCATAATGAGCTATTGAAGATTGATTCTTGTCATGAAGACGGATCAGAGTCCAACTAAGCAGATTTGGTATGGTAAACCTCAATTGCTGTTCAAAGCCCCTGCTATGCAAGCAGGGCAAATGCGGTGTTTTCTACCTTAATGTGAGAAGGACACTTCCTTGGCTCCAATGATTAACACCAACTACGTATACAATACAACTGGTATACAGCAGCAAGCAATGTCGAAGGGTTATAATTATAAATGTAGCTAAAGGTAAAGCCATACAATGACAAGACCTAGGTCAGATCAATAGTAGATCATGCATGCATAATGTCTGCAAAGCCTATAGCAGTGTAGATCTAGTTCACACCACAGTGAAGGCAAGCCATAGAGATTTTGCGCATTCATCGCACACATTGAACATCAGTTTCATTATGATACTATTGAGTGCATGGAGCTATTCAGCTAACAAAGGTGGCATCTGGCTAGCCTTGGCAAGTTTACTGCCATCACAAAGTTGTGTGTATGCTATAGAAATGACTTATCCTTAGCCACCTATTAGAAATGCCATCCTATAATATGTACAGACAGTAGTTATACTTATCAATCAACAATACATATAACTGAGCATTGTGGGAGGTGGCATTTATGCCACTGCCTCGAAATATTATTAAACAATCCGCTTCATGTTGATGCCCAACATAAGTATACATAAATAATGTACACATGACATGGCAATGCATTGTACAATCATCAGATTAGTTTTGATGAATTTATAGCTTTAACTGTGCATGCAGTGGCAAGTGTATATGCATGAATTGGCATGTGTCAGGTTGGAGAACATTGAAGACATTGAATAGACCATGTATGAATTTGAAATCATATGCCGTATAGACTGCAAGTTGCATTCACTGACAGGCACTATTCAACCAATACGGAATAAGATTCAATATCATTTTCTCAACAGAGTGAGAGCAGGTAAAGGTCCATAACAGGTCTTTCCCTGAGCAATGCTAGCATGTGACACATGCATGATGGTCAAAGGTCATTGTATATATATGAAAGGCATGAAGGAAGTGGTAAGTGAACACCAGCAGCAGGTATTTAAGATTGGGCTCATCTCCTATTCACTAGTACTACAAGGGTGACAGTCAAATTTGAATTTGCAAACCTTACTGTGCAACGGCACTACAGAGGGCATTTACTGTACAACAGTTTCACCTGATTGAGTAAGTACAATTATAAATGGTGGGAGATTTCTAACACTAATACTAGCATCATAGTTAGCGTTGCTACAGTATTTAATGCATATTCAAGGGCGAGTATGGGTAGATATGGCAATTCTTTGGAACATGGATTGTTTGAACTGTTGTTGTACTATTAATTTAAATTTGTTCCTCTTTTTCAATAACACAGAGCACTACAGTCACAGAGTGATGAAGAGAGAGCGCCTGATGGAGCAGCCTCATGTCCATCACTGGCTGCTGCAGTCAAGGTCTACACTTCATTTGATGGTGCTGTGCTGTCTAGTGACCGTTGTCAGGAGTGACAGAGTCATGTGGGTTGACACCAAGGGAGAGGACGGTCCTCAATGCATACACCACACACCAGTAGGTGCACTGATGGCACAGCCACCTCCTAGCAGGTCATGCAGGTCACTGCAGTATGCTCTACAAAATACTCTGAACAGAACATCCATAAAAGTTATGTGTGGCACTCATGAATTTGGCATACCTCCAAACACAACATTCCAAAAAGGCACTCAGCATTTACGATTGGAAGGAGAATGTGCTTTTGGTCAACCTACAATTGGATGCATGAATGGAGCATCTATGGTGTTTTACAACTTTGTAAATGTAACAGTTAGAAAGTTGGTGTTTGAAGTGAATGACAAACAAAGCATTCTGATCAAACCTACCCTGTTCATTATCAACTGTACGAATGTGAGGATACAGAATATAACGATTCGTGTAAATATACTCAATGGTACAGGTATTTCAGTGATACACACAGCCAGCAATGGGGAGATTGTTCTACAGAATGTATACGTACTGCATGATGGAACACATGGCATTGGAATTCATTGTGATATTCTAAGCAAGACCGGCTCACTGTCAGACAACCTTACTTTATCTATGAATCACATACTAGTGGCCAACACTAATACATATACCACCTACGAGCCACCCATGGCATTTTTTGGTATAATGATTGCCATCCACGAAACAAATAATGGTTGTCAAATGTCAATGAACAATATTACAGTCTTTAACAGTGCCCCTGTACCAGGTTTTGGAATATTGGTAAAGATCCATGATGATGCACACAACAGCACAATAAATCTGGTTGGATTGAATATATATGATGGGTGGGATGAACGCTACCACAGCAGGAGTAAAAGTGATGTATTGGAAGAGTGTTTCTGGAGACAAATGGGTATTATATCAAGCACAGGTTATTTGGCCATCTTGGTGGAAATTCGGACTTCCAAGAGCAGAATAAATGCTACTGATGTTAAAGTGACTGCAAGGTATGCTCCAAGTGGAAGTGCAGCTGCCTTCTACTTTAAAGGCAAGTCAAGATCAAATATACTTCGCCTTAAAAACATTTCTCTTGCTGCCACTGGAAACACACTTGATAGTAGGCATGGTCTAGACTTGCGATTTGCTGATAGAGCTTGTGATAACCAAGTAAGGGCAGTGGGTGTACAAGTTGCCAACAGTACAACAGAGCAGGGAGGAGGAGCATTCCTGCTCTTCACTGATCACTGCTTACAGAACAGAGTATGGCTGTCCAACAGCACATTCACAGGTAACATTGGTTCAATGTATGGTGGTGGCATTTGCGTAAAAGTTCAAGGCTATTCACAGAAAAATGAGATCCGTTTGAAATCAGTGAGTATTTCCAACAATACTGCACAGTTTGGGGGTGGAATTCTGATATTAACACAAAATTTCTCAAGCAGTAACTTCATTCAGGCAGACTCTACAAACATTGTTAAAAATATTGCATTGACCAGTCATACTGATGGATAGATGATCAAGAACCACCCAGCTGCTGGGTATGGTGGTGGGATGGCTGTACTGGTCACAGGCTATGCAAAGAATAATACTGTCTCCCTCTTACAGACCAATTTCTTGAACAATACAGCAGAGTTTGGGGGTGGACTTGGGATACTACTGGATGAATTCTCAAGAGATAATGTCATCAGTTCATATCAAGTTTTCATTGCATTCAACAAAGCATATGCTGGTGGAGGTACGCAAATCAAATTTCATCACTCAACCAAAGGAAATACTGTATACTCTAATCACACTTGGCTTAGAAACAATGAGTTACTTCTGCAGGGCAACTCCAACGCAATGGGTGGAGGTGTAAACATTGTGTTTGATACTAACAAAGCCACTTATGTGACTAGGAATGTGGTTAAAATAAATAGGATAATATTTACAGACAATAATGCAAAAGATGGAATTGGTGGTGGCTTCTCACTCTTTTATGTGCATTCACCACAAATTCGAGAGAGTGGAGACCTATTGTATTTGGGTGAAGCAGTTTTCATGAACAATCTTGCAATGAATGGGCAGGCTATTTCGCTGCAATCATCACCAAAGTACCAAAAGGCTCTGTTCAAAGATATCACATTAAACGAAACTATGTTCTGTTCCTTTCGCAATGCTACTCCAATTAAGGAAATGCAACATAGATATCACAATCCAGATGCTTTTGGGCGCTACTTACATGAAACAACTGAAGAACTAGTTACTGCATATATGCCAGGGCTCATGAAGCAGATCAACCCAATCCTTCAAGTACAGATTAACACAAGTATGGTTCTCCTAGTATCAATAAAGGTAAGGATTGAAAACAGATTTGTGTGTTCCTGTGGAGGAATTTCCCAAGGAATTTTGGCAATTGACTCAGAACTAACTTTGCAACCAATTGCCGAGGTAGCAATCCAATACTGTGTAGCCACACATGGAGGAGGTGTTGCTCTGTATGGTGAAAGCTACATACGATTTCCATACTTTGCACAAATGTTCTTAATTCATAACTTTGCCTTCCAGCGTGGAGGAGCCCTTTATGTAGACTCGACTCATAGTGCATCTTCAAATTCCCATTGCTTCCTTCAGAATGACAAAGGAAGGGAAAATAGTCATTCTAAATTATATAATGGTATAGTATTGGTAGAAAACATGGCCAACCATGAGGGGAAGTCAGTTTTTATTAGTAACACTCAAAGCTGCCTAAGCAATGTCATGATTCAGATAATATTCGCAGATATAGAGTACAGTTGTTTCATACAGTCCATGGCTGATTCAACAGTATGTGCTTACACGCTGCATTCCTTTGAAGAGAATAAAAATGGAACAAAATTCAGAAAGTGCTATGACAGACCATTTTTGAATTCTAATTGTTCTGAGAGTGAGGAATTCTTTCAAGTCCATCAAGAGATCATGTTTCAGCCAAACCATATTGATGGTACCTCAGATCACCTTACAACAATTACTGTTCAGTTCATCCCTGGTATACAGAAACAACTTCCGTTTGCACATGCATATGACAGGCTTGGAAATGTCATCAACACAGTTTTTACTGCACAGATTATTTCAGAAGAAGTACCAGCAACAGTTCAGTTGAACCCTTTCTCAAAGTACACTGCTGATTTTACAGTTATTGTGCATGGTATCCCATTGCAACATGGCATGTTCTTCAGGTTTAATGCAAGCAACACATCTGGAACTATGCCTCTGCTAGTTCTGCAGTCAGTGGACAACAAATACCTTCAAGTAGCCATGTTTGTAGAGCTTCAGTGCTGTCCTCCAGGCTACACCCTTCAAAATAGCTCAAAAGATAAAGGTTCCTGCCATTGTGGCATGCCTAGAGTGCTGGGAATAGTTGAATGTAATGAAAGTGACCCAAACAATATTGGTGCAGTCTTGAAGGGATACTATTGGGCTGGGTATCTACCATCCGATGACCAACACAGCTGTGAAGGGCAGAAGTTCTTTAGTGCACCTTGTCCACCAGGATACTGTCAAACACAGCAAACAACTCTTCCTAATAACAACTCAAAACAGATTTTGGAAGATGCAGTGTGTAAAGGGTCAAAACGCAAAGGCCTCCTCTGTGGAGACTGCCTTGAGGGAAGTAGCATTGCAGTGAACTTCAATGGAATGAGACCAGTGTGCACCAGTTGTCAGGATGGCCTAAGTACAGTGGGACTTCTTGTTTGGATCCTCAGTGAGTGGATGCCCATGCTGGTTGTCATGTTCATTGTGATGCTGTTCAACATTGACTTGGTGTCAGGAAGATTCAACTCTTTCCTTCTGTTTGCACAACTCCTTGCCTTCTCCAGTATCAGAGGTGATGCTGAGTTAGGAACAGTGCATATTGCATTTGTCAAGATATACCGATTTCTGTATGGCATGTGGAACTTGGACTTCTTTGGTGTGCTCCTACCTCCATACTGTCTCATTCCACACTCACACCTCACACTGTTACAGACACTCTTGTTGCACTACTCCATTGGCCTCTTCCCACTGATAGTGGCCATCACACTCATTGTTCTAGAGAGGTCTGCAGAGAAGTGGATATGCTGTCACCGAGTGGACCAGTGCCTCAGACGGATGAGACGATGGAAGGCAAAGTACTCTGATGGCATGTCTTACGACAGAGCACTTCCTGCCTTTGTCATTCTCGGCTTCACTCGCTTCCTTGTCAGCTCCTCCTACATCCTTGTCAACCAGACCATCACAGGAGAGGATGGGGAAGAGAGGATGGTTGTGTGGTGGCAGGGATCTGTGCCCTATGGCTCCATTCAACACATTGCCTACTTCATACCAGCCATTATCATACTGCTAGTGTTTGTCCTTCTGCCAGCCTTCCTGCTCCTCACTCTTCCCATTGTGCCTCAGTTGTTTGGCAGGCTCATCGTAGCTGTGCCACCATTGAGGAAGCTGCAGAGGATGCAGACATTCTGCAGTAATGTCTACACTGACAGATGGATCTACCACTTCGTCAATGTCTTTCAAGGTTGCTACAAAGAACGTTACAGGAGTTTCTCTTCGCTTTATCTATTTTACCGCATTATTCATCTTCTAGCTTCTGTCTTCATACCAAGAACTGAAGTTGCACTCTGCATCCAACTCATCCTTACATTACTATTGTTGCAGCTAATTGTCATTTTCCAACCATACACTGTTAGTCACCTCAACATCCTTGACACTGCTGTTCTTGGGAACATGTCCCTCATTCTTGTCCTGAGTCTGTTAATGAATATTTCAGAGACTCCATTTCAGGCAAAGCAATTCTTTGCTTCTGTTAGGATGATCTTCATTTTCCTGCCTCTTTTGTATCCTGCTATTCTATGTGGAAGGAAGGTGTATATGAAGTGTGCCAATTTCAGATGTTGTCAGAAGAAGAAGGAAAATGACGGCGGTGATGTAGAACCACTGTTAGTTGATCCAACCGAAGGACTTGGTAATTTTATTCAAATAACAGAACTTCGTGCTGGAGCCCCCACTTCATCAGATGAGGAATCGGAGACTGAAACTCAGAAGAGACACTTCTAGAAAATCAAAATACAGAATCAGTTGTTGTTGACTTGGCCGTATGATAACAGCACATCGCAGTTACGTGTCACTAAATTATTTATAAAACATTATAGGCTTGGAGTGTTATGCTTTTGGATGTACAAATGTCCATAGAGCACTGTGTACGTATTCAGAACATATGGAGCTAAATAACATGACTTAAACTGTAGTATTGTTAATCATCCATTTAATGTTTTGTGTTAGATACAGTTCGCTTGTTGTTGGATACAATTGTTGCTGCAAGGAGGAATGCATTGATTCAGCACATTAACATACATGCTACTATCAGACAAGTCCAGCAGTACCAGTGGCTGCTGTTGTACTATAATACAATGTAATATAATGGTAAACAATCATGTATTCAAGGGACTGAAAACATTCAAAATAGCCTCTCAACAAAATTAAGAAGACTCAATTATGCGTACCCCAAGCAATTCCAGTAGTGCCTGTGGCTGCTATTGTACTATAATACAAAGGAATAGAAAGGTAAACAATAATGTATTCAAGGAAGTGAAAACAGTATAAATAGTCTCTCAACCAATTTAGGAAGAGTCAATATGCGTATCCCAAGCAAGTCTAACTTGCTCTAAGAATTGCATGCATGGTGGTGTGAACTGTTTATGGCATCCATATTATCTCTATATTTATGATGGGAATTACTGTAACTATAGACATGGAACAATTTGCACACTGCGCATCATGTTAATGTCCAACATACATACACATAATGACAGTGTACGATGAGGTGAGTTGTGATGTTTCCCTTATAGAACACTCACTATCCATGCAGCAGTAAGTACATGAAAATAGGGACAGGTTGGAGGAGGCAAAATAGTACACAATGACACTAGCAGGAAGATGTGAGTGGGCGGAGTCATAAAGCAAATACAGAGTACAGTCCAGTAATGCCGCATAAACCTCTGGGAGAGTTCCTCGCTCTCTGTTCGGCCCGTCTGCATTCCTCTGAATGTGCCAGCTCTCAAGTAATCAACGTGTGGTGGTGTAAGAGTGGCTGTCGCCTCTGCCTTGCTGAGGTCTATGCCATGACCTGCTGTCAATGCATGCTTTGCAAGTGCAGAAGCAGCCACATCACCGTTCTTGAGGGCACACCGATGCTCCTTCAGCCGTTGCTTCAGGCACCTCCCAGTCTGCCCAACCTTTGGGCACTCGGTGCAAAGGATGGAGTAAACCACCCCCTTCCATTCGTCCATGGGCACTGGGTCCTTGGGGTGCACTAGGCGTTGTCGAAGTTTCATCAGGGGGCGAAACACAACTTGAATGTGCAGTGGTGCAAGTAGTCGTCTGATGGCTTCAAAGAGGTTGCTGATGTAGGGCAATGTCAGAGTTCTTTTGGGTCTCTGCTCCTCGCTGTCCAATCTTGATCTACCAGGGCAAGAGTTCCTGTAGACAAAGCTAGATAGGTAGCCATTCTGCTTCAGAGCTCCTGTCATCTCCTTCTCTTCTTGTACCCATTCCACGCCCGACGATGACAAGGCTATGGCACCCCCTGCAAACATTGGGCAACTGGTGCCCCGGTGTACTTCAAGCAGAACTGACATGGGATCCTTGCAGTCAGAGTGACTACTAAATCCACATGCTATTTAGACAGACTAAATTGCTTTCTTATGCCATTCACTGATGAAGGTAGCTGATGATTGCTACCGAAACGTCTGAGAGAGATTGTGAATTCTGGCTAGTGTAATACCTAATGGAATAAAGTTCATTACATTATTTCTGCAGTGTAAACATAACTGTAGACATGCATTGGTAAACATCATTCACCAAGAATTATGGCATGGATTTCATTATTCACAACAGAATTTCCTAAGAGGAGGGCTACACATTCATTTGTGAATATGCTTGAGGGATATGGCAATCGCAGGTACACTGTCCAACCTAACACCAGTATATACTATGGTACTTCCGTTATTGGGCATTCCAAGCTGCTTACATAAGCGTATGCAGCTCCTTGTATGTGGTACATGGTGTAGTGCGGTGATACTGCAACACAAATATTGTATATTTGGTGCATCCATCCTTTGTTGACTGTACTCCTCACTAACTAGAGTAATGTACTGTGTGTTGCTTACCTAGATAGTGCTGCTTATGGATTGTACCTATTCTGGTAGTCTTACCTCATCTGTACGCATGCGCAGTTTTGCCTCTTGTGTTGTATTATTGCTGCCTGGACTGAGTTGAGCACCCTGTACATTCAAAGTGTCGTTCCGTAGCCAAGTGTTACACATGGTAAGCTACCATTTTCAACGTGTACAATAGTCATTAGTGAACTTTGTGATTAGTAAAAAAATCCTCACATTTAGTAGTCACTCTGCCACTGCAAGTGTCCCATGTCACTTCTGTCTGAAGTACACGGGGCAACAGTTGTCCAATGTTTGTAAGGAATGCCATATTCTTATTTGAAAATTGCTGGAGCACCAGATGCACAATGTTTGTAGGGGATGCAATATTCCCTGGTGAAGTACACTGGGGCCCCAGTTGCCCAATGTTTTAATGGATGCAATATTTTATTTGAAGATCACTGGGCACCAGATGCCCACATTTTGTAGGGGATGCAATAATCCCCGGTGAAGTACACTGGGGCACCAGTTGTCCAATGTTGTAATGGATGCAATTACTTTTATTTGAAGATCACTGGGGTACCAGATGCCCAAATTTTGCAGGGGATGCAATATTCCCCAGTGAAGTTCACAGGGGCACCAGATGCCTAATGTTTGCGAGGAATGCAATATTCCCTGGGGAAGTCACAGGAGCACCAGATGCCCATTGTTTGCAGGGGATGCCATCTTCCTCAGTGAATTTCGAATTCACTATGGCACATGATGTCTAATGTTTATAGAGGATGCCGTATTCTTATTTGAAGATCACTCGAGCACCAGATGCCCAATGTTTGCAGGGGATTTTTCAATTTTCTAACTAAGTCATGCCAGCTAAAATTAATAGTTACGACAGTAATGCATGTTCAGTACGGATGGGGACTGGGATAGACTGCATGGTTAATTTGCAGTTCGAGGTTCTCAAAGAACTAAAGGTAACTATACCTTTGTGCAAACCTCAACTGCAGTTCAAAGCCCCTGCTACCCACATGTTGAAGTGGAAACTCACACTGTACAGTAGTGTCCATTCATCATGTACATTTAATATCAGTTTCATACAGTATTGAGTGCATGGAATAATTCAGAAAACAAAGGTGGCATCTTGCCTTGGTAGGTTCCTTGTCATAACAAATTAAAGTTGTGTGTATACTATAGAATTGACCTATCCAGAGTCATATGCTGCCTATACATTTGAAATGCCATTAATACTCATAATCTATGATGATCATAATCTCATGTGTAGACAGTAGGTATACAAATCAATCAACATTAATGTGTACATCAAACATATACTGATTATAGCCTATTGCTTATGTACAGTACAATATTCAATCTCACAAAAATTGAATGACATTTATGCCACAGTCTCGGACTATTCTTTGCCCTGCGCTTCATGTTAATGTCCAATATAAATTACGTATAATGCACTTGTATGACACTGCATGTACAATCATCAGTTTGATTATGATGAATTTCCTAGAGCATTTATTGTGCATGCAGCAGCAAGTACATGAGTTGGCATGACTCAGGTTGGAAAACTTTGAAGCCCTTGTGTACACCATGTATGTAGTTGAAATGAACTGCTGAATGAACTGCTGCATGCTGTATATTCAACCGCTATTGAACCAATACAGAACAAGATTTGATATCATTTACTTAACAGAGCATGAGCAGGTGTACGTCCATAGCAGGTCTTTCCCTAATCAATACAAGCATGTGACAAGTGAATGCTGGTCAAACGTCATGATCACTGTGTAAATTGTATTATGTAAGGCATGAATTGGAACTGAATACCAGCAGCAAGTATTTTACGCAGGCTCATCTCACAGTCACCATAAAAGTAACAGTCAAACGTCTTTTGTGCAACCTGAACTTGCAGCAGCGTGGCATATACAACAGATTTATCTGATTCAGTAAGTGAACAGTACATTAGCACTAGCCCTATTATAGTTAACCTTGCGATATACAGTAATGCAATATTAATTTCAGTGGGGAGTAAGGGCAGGGATTCCGAAAGACATTTTGGAATAGAAACCGATCAAACTGTGTTTCTACCATAATTAAGTTGCGTTCATTCTCTGTGTCTGTTACAGAGCACTACATCTGCTGCAAAGCTAAGAAGGTAGAGCACCTGATGGAACTGTCTCATGTCCATCACAGGCAGTCCAGTTGTCATCTTCTGTGGATGGCGCTTTGTTGCCTAGTGACAGTTGTCAGGAGTGACAGAGTCATGTGGGTTGACACCAAGGGAGAGGACGGTCCTCAATGCATACATCACACACCAGTAGGTGCACTGATGGTACAGCCACCTCCTAGCAGGTCATGCAGGTCACTGCAGTATGCTTTACGAAATTCTCTGAATGACACATCTATCAGAGTTGTGTGTGGCATCCATGAATACTTTGAATCTCCACAAGAATCATTCCCAAAAGGCACACTAAATATACAAATTGAAGGAGAATGCACTATAGGCCCACCTACAATCAGATGTATGAATGGAATGGATTTAGCATTAATATATATTGATACTTTTCAGGCATACTAGATGATTGTTTTAACGTATGGGGATATAAGCCATACCTCTGAAATGAGGACACACCTATAATTTGGATACTTCTCTTGTTCCGAAGGGTGTCCACATTATAGGGGTTCCACTGTACATGGATTTTGGCCTTGTACCCTTTCAGTTTCCCTAGCCTTGGCTGGAACAATGCTTTCTTCTGCTCAAGCAAACTTTCCAGGGCGCTCGTACCGACACTATGAACCGAACAATGAACAAGCCAATTCAATAGCAAAACACTCAAGCGAAAACCACCTACAATCTGAAAAAGCTTAAACTACAGAACTTTACTAATACATGTGATCCACACCATATAAGTACATTACAGAATGTTTTAAACGTGACCATCATGCCAACCCATGCAACAAATTATAAAGAAACACTTAACAGAACAGGATACAACATCATACAGACAATCATACAAGCAACATCCTAACACCATCCAAGCTGGCAGTCTCATTTTGGTCACAATGTTGTGGCATGCTTGGAGGATATGATAATAAAAGAAGGCAAAACAAATGCAGCAATTGTAGTAATTATATAGTTATAATTTAATTTTAAGTATGTATACAGTGCAACCTGTCTATGATGGTCACTGGGTAAGGTAACCAGCTCTCTAATTAAAACAGCCAGCTTTCCTGGACACAAATAAATACAAACATAAAGCTACCTCTTTATATAGGCCGGCGACTATAACTGGCCCACAGGGGGCCATTTTAGACATGATCCACGTAGGTATGTATGCATAGTACAGATTCAGCACTAATCCATGTTGAACATGAAGCTGCAATATTGAACCTATATACATGTTCCGTTAGAGCATTGCAAAGTGTCCGCAGTACCATACATATGTATGGTAGGAGAACTCACTTTGGTAAGACCTTTACTATTTTCATTTTTGGACACTAGTGGTAACACATCATTTTAGATGTATTTCTTGGCAGCATGAGTTACACGATTATGCCACTGTCTCACCGAACTTGATTTGTACATCCAACATCACATTGTGCAGACATTCCCAAAGAGGGAATTGGTGTTCTGCATATCTGATATAACATTCGACAGAATGGCAGCGGAAAGGCATGACTACATGTATTGTGCATGCCATGCAGCAGATGGAGCACACTCAAGACTGTGAATAGACAATGTACGAAGTTACTGTTCAATTCTTTTATGGCTGCATATATTCAACAGCAATTCAAATAATAGAGAATTTATCAATTGTATATTGATTACATGCACATTGGTCTATAAACTTTAGTATTATAATAGTATATCAATCAATCAATCAATCAATCAATCTTCATGGCTTCATGGTTAATATTATATCCTTTCATGTTAGTAATTCAGCAAGACAAAGGCAGCATCTGGCCAGTTTTTGTAAGTATATTGCACTCACAAAGTTGTGTGTATTCCATAGAATTGACCTATATCCACAGTCATATTGTATCTATAATATTAGAAATGCCATAATTTATGATGAACAGTAACAGAACATAATCCCATAATTAATCAGTAGTCATACATATCAATCTACATTGAATGTGTGCAGTAATAGAATATTGATATATATAGCCCATTGTTTATGTATAATGATAAAACCCACAAAAAGATTAATGTTGATTGTATGTGGCATTTGGCCAACTGTGTTGGAATATATAATTATTATATTCATTACACTTTATGTTAACGCCCAACATAAGTTATGTATAATTATGATACACTTGCATGACACTGCATGTACAATCATCAGTTTGGTTATGATGAATTCTCTACAGCATTTATTGTGCATGCAGAGGCAAGTACATGAAATGGCATGAGTCAGGTTAGGGAACTTTGAATCCCACGGTAGACCGTGTTTGCAGTTGAAATAACATATACACACTGCATGCTGCATTCAACAGCTATTGAACCAATGCAGCAAGATTTGATATTTTCTTAACAGAGTGTGAGCAGCGAGGTGTATATGTCCATACCAGGTCTTTCCCAGAACAATACTAGGATGTGACAAGTACATGTTGGTCAAAGGTCATGTATGCATTTACAAAATGGTGGGGAATGGTATGTAGCTATAGTCTGCAGAATGCAATGTAATTCAATTGCTATAATTCTGTAGGTTGCTAGAGCTTTACAGTGGAACCTGTCTAAAACAGTCCTAAACTGACATTTTTAGCGAGGTGGCTACTCTACAGAGATAGATTGCTATTTGGAATAGGTAGGCTAGCTGTGTTAGAGAGGTGGCTGCGTAACATGTGACCATCTTTGACAGGTTTCACTATACTTCTTCTACAGTACGTACATCAGCTAGAGCATAAGCTTAAACCACTACATAGCATTGCAAGTTTACAGCGTGCTGTGGCCAGTTACAATCTTGAAATGTGTTGTCTTTCCCCCCACTTAACCATATGGGATGTGCTTTGCTATCAGTTTTGCAAAAGAACGTGATCAGGTGGACTTCCAAAACAGATCCTTATCAAAACATTACTATGTGCATAGCATGTGACAAGTGCATGTTGGTCAAAGGTCACTGCATGAGAAAGCACTGGCTCATCTCTAACCATTGCAAAGGTGGTGTGCACCAGTGCACCTTACACGCTCATCCTTGGCATAAACACCCAGGAGAGTCGCATATCTAGAGACACAATTATACACATGTACGTTGAGTCAGATGTGTTTGAGGTATCGCAAGATCGAGCAAAAATATAACAGCAGTAACAAATCTGCTACAAAAGATTATACAGTACACATATAATTATATGAACATTAATAGATACCCCACTGTACATCTTCAATTTTACTACTTGAACAATGTATACATTTCAGTATCACAACACACAATAAATATTACTTAACAGTTTCATATTGGGTGCAGTCATACGTTCATTCAGTTTCAATAATAGAACAAAAGAAGATGATTCCCTGACTTGCCAGCATAGCTGCCAGTGTATAAAATGAGGTAAGTCTCCACTAGTTGGATGTAGACACTATTGGACATTATTCAATGAGAGACAGCTGAGCAGAATTCTCATCAGTATTCCACAGGAGGATTCAATGAGTCATAATTATAGCACTGTTTTAAACCTAAGGTGAGTACAGTATTACAGGGTGTGCAGTACAGTATATTTTCTGTAGAACTACGGTAGAGCATTACAGTAGAATCTGTCTAACATGGTCACTGAGCTAGGCAGCCACCTCTCTATGAAGGTCATGCAGTTAGTACCAGCCCATGGGTGGCTGTATTGAACAGGTTCCACTGTAGTTCTGCAGTAGAACAATATTGTATTTTGACCAAAGGATGAATAAGATAATTCATAATAACTTATTAGGAGTGCATCTAATATTCACAGATATTCACTATTGTATATACTGTTCTTTATCTGTGTAGTCATAGTCACGAGAACATTATTGGCTACAAGCAACAGATACTTGACATACTACACGCTGGAGCTTAGGGATCCACAGATGGAAGTCCATCACAGACTGCCAGGTTGTCTCCTTCTGTGGATGGTGCTGTGTTGCCTAGTGACAGTTGTCAGGAGTGACAGAGTCATGTGGGTTGACACCAAGGGAGAGGACGGTCCTCAATGCATACACCACACACCAGTAGGTGCACTGATGGCACAGCCACCTCCTAGCAGGTCATGCAGGTCACTGCAGTATGCTATAAAGAATGCTCTGAACAGAACATCCATCAGAGTTGAGTGTGGCACCCATGAACTGCTGCCTTATCATGTACATCCATACACGTCATTCCCTGGCAGTGCATTTGCCGTAAAGATAGAGGGTGGATGTGAATCCAGTCAACCTACAATTCAGTGCCTGAATGGAGCAATAGCCACATTTAACAATGTTGTTGATGTAATAATTCGAGATCTTGAGTTTAAAGGTTGTGGCAAGCAAGAACAGCCAAAGTTCTTTACTGACTCCCCTACTCTGTATATTTCCAACTGCATTAATGTGGTTCTGCAGAATGTGACTGTTCACATTGCTGGGCAGTATAGCAGTGGAATAGTACTGAAGAACTTCATTGCTGTAGGGGAGATCAGTCTTGACAGTGTCACCATATGGCATAATGGAACTTATGGGACTGGGATTCAGTGTGACATTCAAATATACAATCAGCTGCAGGCAAACACCCTCAGCCTGTACATGAATAATGTGCAAGTGGTCAACACAAACACTCACACTGAATATGACGCTTCAATGAAATTCGATGGCATTTACATCACTGCTCAGGAACAGAAAGAGGCAACAACATCTCACTGCACAATGTAACTGTCTTCAACAGTGCCCCTGTTACAGGCAAAGGAATCTATGTAGGATTGTTTGGTGACATGCACTACAGCAATGTAGAGTTGACAGGAGTGAATGTGATGGATGGTTGGGATGAACGCTATAGTAGCAAAAATGAAAGTGCAATTCTGAGTGAATGTGCCAGACGACAACTTGAGATAGTCAAACAAAATACAACTTCAGAGTACAATTTCTACTCTTCTGTTGTAGTTCGGGTGCAAACCTCGCATAACACAATAAATGTCACTGATGTACATGTGGTTGCAACTTATGGACCAAACATTATGGCAATGGATGTCACCTTTAAAGGTCTGTCAAAATTAAACAGAGTTCGCTTGAAATATGTTTCACTTTCAGCGAATGGGAACCCTAGAACTAGCAGGTGGGGCCTGTATGTGAGTTATAGTGACTATGTAAGTGAAAACACAGTAATAGCTCATCATCTACAGGTTGAGAACAGTACTGCAGAATTGGGAGTGGGAGTCCAACTGTCATTTCATGATCAGTGTACTGGGAACAGTGTACAATTAGACAGAAGCTCAATTAGAAATCGGGTAAATACCAAAGGTGGAAGTGTTCTTGCAGTGTTCAAGAGTTATGCTCAGAACAATAGTGTTACACTGTATCGCACAAGAGTGGAAAACAATACTGCAACTTTTGGTGGTGGGATTCAAATATTTCTAGCCCACTTTTCAAAAGGAAATAACATTTATGTAGGGATGATATATGTTGCTGGTAACAGAGCACATGCTGGAGGGGGTATGTACATCAGCTTTAAAGACTTTTCTGAAAGAAATTCAGTGTCTCTTGTTAAATGTTATATCATTCATAATCATAATCATCATAATCATAATTCACTGAGTCATACATACATATGCATACGCATAATATATATACTAGTCAGTGTTCGCTAACGTACTACAGATCAGTCTCCAGTCTTCTCTACTCTGGGCCCACATGAACGCCTCCTCCGCAGATGGTTTAGGGAATCCCAACTCTTCAATGTCCTTAGGGATGACATCTCTCCACCACCTCATGTGTGGTCTACCACGGGGTCTTTTGGCGCCTTCTGGTATGTAGGTCATTGCACTGTGTGCAATACCATCACGGCGGGCAAAGTGGCCAAACGCACGCAACCTTAGCTGGCGAAGTTGTGCCGATGGAGGGCACAAAAACTGACCCAGCATGGCCGTGGCACGATGCCGGATCTCCTGATTGGTGATTTTCTCTTCCCACCTGATGCCTAAAACTATCTTACTCTGGTATAGAACCAAGAGTCTAGCCGACGTTAGTCTGACTTACGCAGGGGCACCAGGTGCATACAATAAAGGAGAACAGGCATTATCATGGTTTGAAACACCCTAAGTTTGGTGGCTGCACTAATTTCAGGATTGTTGAAAACAAAGCGTTGTAGCTGTCGGTACGAGTGTCCTGCACCTGCAGTTCGTCTGTTAACCTCATCTCGAGCTGAGTTCTGAGGAGTCAGAACTGCTCCGAGGTACACCATACACTTCACCCATTTGACATGTACACCAGAGCATTGAAGGGACCTAGATGGAGTGGGGTCTCCTCTACCACATGCCATTGCTTGTGTTTTCCCAGGATGAATGACCAAGCCCAGACTCCTTCCCTCCTCTGCCAGCAGGTCTAAGGCCTTTTGTAGGGTGTCCAGGTCATGTGATGCTAGTATCATGTCATCAGCATATTCAAGGTGCCACAGATTTCCACTAAACAGGTTGTTGAGTGTGTGTGCTAGCCATCCAATTGCTACTAAGAACAGAGCTGGACTTAGACAGCATCCTTGCCTCACTCCTCCACGCACCTCAAATTCTGCAGTAGTGCCAAAACGAGTTCTCACCTTGGCATGGTATGCACTATAAATGCACTTAGCTTGTTTTACTAGTGATTCGGGTGTTCCAAAGTTCAACAGAATTCTCCAGATGGCATCTCTGCTTACAAAGTCAAAGGCTGTGGTGAAATCTATTGCCACCAGATAGATGGGACGGTTGAACTCAGTGGCTCGTTCAATGAGTTGTTTGACTGCACAGATGTTATCAGCTGTGCTTCTACCAGGTTTAAAGCCAGCTTGGGTTGGACCTGCAATGTTGAACACGTATCCCTTCAGCCTCTCGTACACACAGCGTGCATATATCTTATATGCAGTTACCAACAGACTGATGCCCCTGTACCCCGTTGGACCTGAGGGGTCCTTGTGTGGTTTCAGTATGGGGATGATGATGGACATGCCCCAATCAATTGGCAAGATACAGTGTCTCCAGATGATCATGATAATACGAAAGAGCCAGAGTCTAGCCATTGCTGAGTATCTGTACACTTCAGCCGGTATGTCATCACATCCGCAGGCACGATTCATCTTCAGTCGGGTACAAGCGTTGTCCACTTCCTCCTCTGTCAGATCTTCAAGTGGAGTGTCAAATACAGGGCCCTCCAAAATGAATGGTTCAGGTTGGTGATCATACAGTTTGCTGTAGTGTTCTTTCCACTTCTCCTCTGGGATGGGTGGACCCACCACACCACTCCATGTGTGATGTCTGATCAAGGCATATTGTTGTTGTGTGTTTCCCTCTGCACTTGCCTTCTCCACCTCACGTGCCCTCTCACTCCACAGCCTGTCTGTATCAGACTTGTACGCTAGGTTGACTTTGCTGTTATGCTGGGCTACACCAGTCTGCTTCTTGCTCAGTCTACTGTTCGCTTCAGTGAATGCCTTTCGTCTACACTCCACCACATCTGCTGTTTCACTTGATTGCAAGTCTGATTGGATTCCCTTAGGTCTAGGTCCGAGGTGCTCTTCTGCTGCCGATGTCAGTGTAGTACGTAGCTCTCCCCATTCTGCTTCCAAATTTTGTTCTCTTGGTTCTGCTGGTAATTGGTGGTACTTTGCAGCTATAGCCTTGTCAAAGTCTTGTGCACACATCTCATCTCCAAACCTGGAAACATCAAATCTCTTCACCTTTTCAGTTGGTTTTCTTGATCTGAATCTTAGGCGCAATGATGCCACTAGTGGTCGATGATCTGATCCGCAGACCATTCCGCCAAACACTTTGCAGTCTGTGACTAGCTGTTTCCACTTCTCAGAGATAAGTATGTGATCTAGTGCAGCCACACTACCTTGGGGGTGTCTCCATGTCCAGCGAGAACCCGTGGAATGCCTGAAAAAACTTGCAGGCAAGGCCAGACGGTACTCATCCATCAGATCCAAAACTCTACATCCATTGTCATTGGCTTCAGTTTCATTTCTCATATAGTTCGGTCCCTTCCAATTCTTAGTGGGTTCTGGTCCTACGCGTGCATTCAAGTCTGCCAGTAACAGGATACAGTCACGCTTAGGTAAGGTGTCAATCTTCGACTTAAGCTCTGCGTAAAATATGTCTTTTTCAGCAACTGCAGTTCGCTTGTTGGTGGGAGCGTATGCAGACAAAACATGTAGCTTACCAAAAGGGGTGCGGAACGTAGCAGACATCAGGCGGTCCAATATAGCCTCCCAGGCAATCAGCGCTTTGTACGCTTCGGAAGAGATCGCAATTCCAACTCCTTTTTGCCCTGCCTTCTCTCCTCCGCTGTACAATAGACGATATCCTTGTCCGATGTGAATGTCTCCCTGCTTTGCGAGACGTGACTCCTGTACAGCTGCTAGTGTGATGTCCTTTCTTGATAGTTCACGCGCCAAAACGTCTTTCTGTGCTTGCTTCAAAAGGGAGCGACAGTTCCATGTAGCCACCCGACACAGTGACCTTCGACTGATCTGTAGCGCACTTTGCGCCACACGCTGCCGTTCTACTGGGGCGCGACTCCCAGCAGCCACCTCCACGAAGGGGGCGGATTGGATGCCATTTTACGCCAATTTTATATCATTAATAACACATTAATGCCATCTCCGAATTTTAGTACAACAGGAGGAGGCATTCTTCTAGGCTTTACATCTGAGAAAACCACTTCTGCAACAAGGAATATATTTCAAATAATTGATTTATACCTAATTCATAACAAAGCAAGAAATGGTGTTGGTGGTGGGCTGTGTCTGCTTTACATACATTCTCCATACAGTGGGTACAGTGGAGATGAAATTCACATGAAAAACACATATTTCATTGATAACCAAGCAGACTATGGACATGCCTTTGTAGTGCAATCATCACCACGGTACAGAAAGGCATTACTTCGAGGTATCACAGCAACAGAAATTGTTTGTGCTTACACAAATGCAACAAACGTCAGTGACTATGATGTATTAAGCACACTATTCAGCAAACTTTTAGTAACTGATCACTACAATGCCTCAATAGATATAAACTTCCCCAATGAATTCCGCAGGAGAACAAAACATTCTATGAATAAAACAGTGTCAGTATTGAGCAGTCATGTTAACCCAGTTTTTCAGATACGGACTAATACAAGCATGATTTTCCTCATATCAGCTCAAATTAAACTTCAAGGGAATTTCTTTTGTGGAGCAGCCTCACAAGGAATACTAGCAGTTGATTCAGAAATTCTTTTGCTACAAGACTCAGTTACTACTTTTGAGCATTGTGTTGCAATGTATGGAGGAGCTATTGCTTGGTTTGGTGAAAGTTACATACGACATGAAGGACAGTCAGCTTACATCAGTGAAGTTGAAGGTTGCAGCTTCTTTGGCAATGGCTTTGAACTATTTGTTCCTCCATCAGAAAATTCATTTGGTACCATTTATATGCTACAGCTAAATCAACCAAGTACTAAGTTGCAAACAGATCAAAAGTGCCTAGTAGATGACATCACTCACCCATTTTGCAATTCTACTGACAACTTGTCCAGTGATGCACTACCTCAAATTGTTTCACACCCTGATCATATGGACGGTGCACCTATTGACCTTGATAACCCAATGACCATCAAGTTCATTCCTGGTAAACAGAAACAACTTCCCCACAAGCACGCATATGATAAGCTTGGAAACGCCATCAACACAGTATTCACTGTGCAAATTTTTACACAAGACCCCTCAACTGATGTTCAACTCAACCCTTTCTCAAAGTACACTGCTGATTTTACAGTTATTCTACATGGCATTCCTTTGAAGCATGGCATGGCTAACTCACTGTCCACCATGAATGAAAGCAACAAAACTGGAAATGCAACTCCACAACTTGTGCTTCAGTCAGTGGACAACAATCTCTTACTCTTGATAGTCAACATTGAGATCCAGTGCTGTCCACCTGGCTACATATACCGAATAGGGTCTGGAGACAAGGGAACATGTCACTGTGGAATGGCCACCATGCAAGGGATAGCAGAATGCAATGAAACTGACTCAAACAACATTGGTGCTGTGTTGCAGAGAGACTACTGGGCCAGGTATCTGCAGTTCAATGACCAACATAGCTGTGATGGACAGAAGCTTTTCACTGCACCATGCCCACCAGGATACTGCCAAACATAAGAAACCATACTTCCTACAAACAACTCCATGGAACAGCTAGACAATGCAATCTGTAGAAGATCAAATCGAAAAGGTATCTTCTGTGGAGACTGCATTGCAAGCAATGGTATTGCAATAAACTTCAATGGAATGAGAACAGTGTGCACCAGTTGTCAGGATGGTCTCAGTACAGTGGGGCTTCTTGTTTGGATCCTCAGTGAGTGGGTGCCCATGCTGGTTGTCATGTTCATTGTGATGCTGTTCAATTTGGACTTGGTGTCAGGAAGATTCAACTCTTTCCTTCTGTTTGCACAAGTCCTTGCTTTCTCCAGTATCAGAGATGATGCTGAGTTAGGAACAGTACACATCACATTTGTCAAGATATACCGATTTCTGTATGGAGTATGGAACTTGGATTTCCTTGGTGTGCTCCTACCTCCATACTGTCTCATTCCACACTCACAACTCACACTGTTACAGACACTCTTGTTGCACTACTCCATTGGACTCTTCCCACTGATAGTGGCCATCACACTCATTGTTCTGGAGAAATCAGCAGAGAAGTGGATATGCTGTCACTGAGTGGACCAGTGCCTCAGGCGGATGAGACGATGGAAGGCAAAGTACTCTGATGGCATGTCTTATGACAGAGCACTTCCTGCCTTTGTCATTCTCGGCTTTACTCGCTTCCTTGTCAGTTCCTCTTACATCCTTGTCAACCAGACCATCACAGGAGAGGATGGAGAAGAGAGGATGGTTGTGTGGTGGCAGGGATCTGTGCCCTACGGCTCCATTGAATATATTGCCTACTTCATACCAGCCATTGTCATACTGCTAGTGTTTGTTCTTCTGCCAGCCTTCCTGCTCCTCACTCTTCCAATTGTGCCTCAGTTGTTTGGCAGGCTCATCATAGCTGTGCCACCATTGAGGAAGCTACAGAGGATGCTGACAATCTGCAGCAATGTCTACACTGACAGATGGATCTACCATTTTGTCAATGTCTTTCAAGGTTGCTACAAAGAACGTTACAGTAGCTTCTCATCACTCTATCTCTTTTACCGTATCATTCATCTTCTTGCTGCTGTGTTCATACCGAGAGCTGAAGATGCCCTCTGTATACAACTCATCCTGACTGAGGCTCCTCTATTGCTCATTGCCATTCTCCGACCATACAACTCAGACAGGCTGAATACATTGGATGCAGCCATCTTGGGTAACATGGTCCTCATCCTTCTATTGAGTGAACAGATGGTGGACAGTAACACACAGAGTGGGTTGAAGCTGTTCTATGCTTCCATTCGCATGATCCTCATCTACCTACCCCTCCTTTATCCTGGGGTTCACTTTGGAAGGAATGTGTATGTGAAGTTTAAATGTCATCAGTGGAGTTGCTGCCAGAAGCAGAAGGTAGACACTGAAGATAATGAAGAATCACTGCTTGAACATCAAGTAGCCAGACTTGGGAACCTGGTCAATATAACAGAACTGAGAGCTAGACTGCCTACGTCAGCTCATGAAGACACAGAAACTGTCTCTCACACTGATGAATTGTAACTTGCTATAGCACAAGTCTATAGCTATTCACACATAACTCATTTGAACTGAAACACTATGGGCATTACTAATATACATAATGATTCATGCATGTAAACAATTATAGCTAGTATATACATATATAATGCTGCTGTAGCTATTGTAACCATATATATACAGAATAATGTTTCCAAGTGTGCTATGCAGTCGTAGTGTAATATGCCATGATGCTCAAAATAAGTATAGGATTGTTCTAGGCTGCTAATAAGAGTTACTGAATTAAAATGTGTGAATCTCGATTGTATTCAGAAGAAGAGATATGCTGAATAATAATAACGGTGCACACAACCTCAAACACCAGTATGAATAACTCATGACAAGTCCAGGAAAAAGAGAATGACCATTTGAGTAGACAATTGCACCTTGGAAAAACATTGTTTTGAATATAGTCCATAGCAAGCTAGCAGCAGTAGCTACATTCTGTTACAGTGAAACCTGTCTAAGACAGCCACCTGTGAGCCAGTTCCAACTGACCTTTATTGAGATGTGACTGCTCTACAGTGGTAGATTACAAGTACTAGTTATAACATGGCCGCGAGGGCGCTGGCTGATTTATCACGAGGGCGCGAAGCGCCCGAGTGCGATAAATCAGTTAAACGCCCGAGAGGCCATGTTATAACTGACTTGTTACCAGTCAAACAGCAGCGATTAGCGCTTGAATTCGTTCGCTGTCGAATGAATTTACTGAACGAACCTGACTGAAGCTACTATAGAAACCAGAGAACACGCTCTTCTCGGAGCACAAGGCGAAAGGCGAGAAGCGTCGCAAGAAAAAGGCTGTCAGCGGCCTCTCGTACTGAATAAAGCGTCGGCGTCGCTTGAGTCGGCACTAGGGCAGATGATTAGAAGTCCTACAAGCAGTGTACGAAGGGAGAACTTTCTTTCTAGAGAGTGTACTAGGATTTAAACGACTGGAGAACTTGGGAGTGGCGAGACCTACCTTCAATTTGATCAATCAAGTAAACTCGAGAAAGGGAATCTTGGTTTCTCTATCATTAAAGACATCACATGCACAATTACATGTCACTGCCATAAAAATCCACGTGTGCTAGGCATAAATTGATGTTGATGACCATGCTTCCAAGTGCCAAGCACTCATCATTCCAGAGCCAATGTTCATGAGAAAGTTCACAAGGTGATGAATGTCAAAGGCATTTTGATAAAGCAGTAAACAAAACGTTTGTTTAAGGCTAGAAAGTGATTGGGTTACAAATAAGAGCCCCATTCGTAGCAGTGTGTTATGAGGTGTGAAAGCGTAAACAGTGACGTTATGCAAAATTAGCACACTGCAGCTTGCTTTGATGTATGGCGTCCTCGTGTAACAATGCTTTAATGATATTAGCGGCCAGGGAGGCTGGCTGTTTTAGTGAGATGGCTGCATGCATAACACGGAGACCATCTTAGACAGGTTCCACTGGCGTACACATGCCTTGTTACGGTGAATGGATCAATGTCCATTGAAATAAATTTGGATTACATTCAGGTCTTCCTTTCAGTTCATGATCCTGTTTCTTGGAAGGTCATGCTGCATGCAAAACATCCTTTCACCACATTTAACATCAGTTTCATTGAAGTATTGAGTGCAGCGAAGAATTCGGCATGACAAAGGTGTCAACAGATCCCTGCTGGCAAGTTCACTAAGGTCACAAAATGGCATGCATGCTTGAAGATATACGCATAACGGATACTTTTTGTACAAAGTGCCGTACATATGATTATATGCAAGAAGGCAATTGCAAAACTATTACAGACAATTGTTGTGTATACATTAAGTTCTCTTCAGTGAACCTGTCTAAGATATTCACTGGGTAAGACAGCCACCTCTCTAAATCCACCAGCCTCCCTAAAATATTGCATTTGCAGTACACCTCTGTAATGCAGCCACCTATCAAAAAGGCTTAGTATAACTGTCCAACAGGTGTCCCTCTTTGACAGGATCCTCAGTAGGTAAGCCTGCTTCTAAACTCAGCACTAATCAATGTTGAACATGAAGCTGTATAATTACTGGTACCTGGTCTGTTGGAGCAAATTGTCCGGCATAGGGAGCTCGCGCACTTTGGAATGCACACCTTGCTATAGTTGGGGTCGGATATTACTGGCAAGGTTAATGTTTCATAATTAGTCATACATTGTCTCTTAACTCATGACGTGCAGTTGCTCACTTGATTTGCACGTCCAACATCTAATTCCCATGACATGGCCAATGAGGATATTGGGCTGAACACCTTAGTACACTCGGCAGTAGGATGGTACTACTACAGCTGAAGGTCATGCTTTGAGTCATGCAGGTTGGAGGGCATTGAGGACCTTGAATAGTGATACTAATGACTGTATGAAGTTGAAACTGCTGTATTCAACAGCTACCTATTCAACTATCACAGATCATGTAGGCAATATGCATTCACAACCAACTAGAGACATGGATGTACACAGTGACCTTGCAATACGTCAAAAGGGTACGCACATGTGGAGTGTGCAAGACTCATCACCTATAATATGATATGATTACATGCAGATGAACATTTGTGTATACCCTTTGCAATTGTTGGCGCACTCATTCTACTCCAAAACCCCAGCTTGTGTGTTCTTCTTGTATAATTACACAGTCATCAATTTTGTAATATTTGTAAATTGTGGCAGAATTTATAATAAGTGTAGCAAAAGTAACTCCGTTAATGAACCTTCTTGGTCTAGGTGTACTTGTACAACATTTACTACTGGGGCAAGTATACATATTATCAAGAGTAGATAAGAGATGAGTGTGCAACCGCTATCCCTGCGTGTATAACAGCATTTTCTAAAATGATGTATATAGCACACGTCACACGTGGGCATGGTAACGCTACTAAATATTCTGACGTAATGGATGAATCTATTAACTCGATCTTCCGTCTGTACGTACTCTGCATTGAGTTGCGCAGCTCTTCGGTTTGTTAGTCGGGAGTTTCAACGATGTCCAGGACCAGCTGGTTGACGCCGGTCTCTTCACTGGATAGATCGTTCGAGAACTTAATGCGTAGCCACCGTGAAACTTAGAGGAGAGCGCTGTGGAGCCATGGATGTCAGCGCTGTGACCCAAATCCACGCCTGTCCTGGTCCTTCCTCGCGGGCGCTGCAGAGGCGTCCTGGACATCGTTGTAACTCCCAACTAACAAGCCGAAGGGCTCGCAATTGATGCCGAGTACATACAGACTAGCAAATTGAGTTAATGGATATCACCCATTACATCAGAATATTGAGTACCGTTACCATGCCCACGTGCGACGTGTTGCTGCGTCATTTTAGAAAAATGCTGTTACGGGTGGGTATACGCGGTTGCACACTCTCATCTCTTGTCTACTCTTGATATTATGAATTGGCATGAGTCATTCGCATGAAAATTGAATAGACTATGTATGAAGTTGAAATCATATACTGTATAGACTGTATGGTGAATTCAAGAGCTATTCAACCAATACAGAACAAGATTTGATATCATTTTCTCAACATAATGCAAGCAGGCAAATTTCCATAACAGGTAGCAAGAAAGTAAGCAATGCTAGCATGTGACAGGTTCATGCTGTTCAAAGGTCACTGCAAATACCAGCAGCATGTTTTTAAGAACAGGCTCATCTCCTATTACCACAAAGGTGACAGTCAAATTAGTATTTGTGAACTTTACAGTGCAGCAGCATTACCGTGGCATTTTACAACGGTTTCACCTCAATAAGTAAGTAAATAGTGGAATTTCTAACAGTAATAATATAATATAATAACCTTACAATAAAACTAGTTAGTAAAAAGTTAATGTTGCTACAGCAATGCATTTTCAATGGCGAGTATGGGCAGGGGGTGTCAAATTCTTTGGAACATGGAAAGATCAAAATGCCATTGTACAATTAATTTGCAATTGTCCCTCTCTGTGTCAATAACAGGCACAGAGTGATGAAGAGAGGGCACCTGATGGCACAGCCTCAAGTCCATCACAAGCAGTCAAGGTCTCAACTTCATTTGATGGTGCTGTGTTGCCTAGTGACAGTTGTCATGAGTGACAGAGTCATGTGGGTTGACACCAAGGGAGAGGACGGTCCTCAATGCATACACCACACACCAGTAAGTGCACTGATGGCACAGCCACCTCCTAGCAGTTCATGCAGGTCACTGCAGTATGCTCTGAGGAATGCTCTGAACAGTACTTCCATCAGAGTTATGTGTGGTATTCATACACTCCAGACATATCATGTATCACCAAATGAATTTCAAAGCATTCCAAATGAGCCTTTTGCTCTAAAGTTGGACGGGGAATGTGCGATGGATCGGCCCATAATCCAGTGCCTGAATGTAACATCAGTTGCATTTAAGGAATTCACAGAAGTAGAGATAGGGGAAATAATATTCAAAGGCTGTGGGGAACGAGAGCGCCAAAACAATATTGTTGTTGATAATTCTAGATCTGCCTTGTACTTTTCCAACTGCACTAATGTGATGCTGCAACATGTAACAGTGCACATAACAGGGCTCTATGGCATTGGCATAGCAGTGACAAACACACCCGCTCATGGTGTGAACACACTGCGTGATGTCTCCGTACTGCATAATGGAAAATATGGGGCTGGAATTTTCTGTAAAATCCAAGGGAACATTCAATCACCAGCTGTCAACATCAGCCTGTACATGAATAATGTGCAAGTTTTCAACACAAACACTCACACTGAGTATGACCCTTCAATGTTATTCCATGGCATTTTTATAATTGTTCATGGAACAAGAAGTGGCAATAATATCTCACTGCACAATGTAACAGTCTTCAACAGTGCACCGGTACCAGGCAGTGGAATATTTGTTGGCTTATTCGGTGACATGTACAACAGCACTGTCAATATAGTGGGAGTGAATGTTCTGGATGGTTGGGACCAACGCTATAGTAGCAAGAATAGAACTGACACCTTGACAGAGTGCACTAGAAGACAGCTTGAAATGATGGAAAGCAAAACTAACAACAACTCCTATACTTCTGTAGCAGTCCTGGTGCAAGCATCTAGAAGTAGAATCAATATCACTGGTGCAAACGTAGTTATCAGCTATGGTCCTATCAAGGTTAATGCTTTCAGAATCATGTTTATAATTCAGGCATCTTTGAACAGGGCATCTTTCAATAATCTATCAGTTTCAGCTAAGGAATATCCATTAATCAATGCTAACAGGTATGGTTTGTACCTGAACTTTGCTAACAATTCAAATGCTAATGCATTGGAAATTAGTGATCTACAGGTAGTGAACATTACCACAGTGTCAGGCACAGGCGTCCAACTGGTCTTCAGTGGTCAGTGTACTGGAAACACTGTACAGTTATACAGCAGCACAATTGCATATCATATGTCTAAGGATGGTGGAAGTCTTGCTGCAATTTTTACGGATAATGCAAGTAGAAATTCTTTATTTATGTTCACAATATCTGTGGAAAACAATACTGCTGAGGTAGGAGGTGGGGTTCAAATACACCTGTTGAACTACTCAACCGAGAACAGCATATCTGCAGTGGCTGTACTTGTTGCTGGTAACAAAGCACGTGCTGGAGGAGGTATGTTCATCAGCTTTCAAGACTTCTCACAACAGAATAGTGTGTGGTTATATGGAGATTACATGGTGAACAACACGCTTAGTCTCACCACCAAAAAGTGTATGGGAGGAGGGATGTTGCTTTTTTTTGCAGCAGGCAATGTTGCTTTGCCAACCAATAATACAGTGGAAATACATAGAACCTTATTCTTTCATAACACAGCAATGTGCGGAGTTGGTGGAGGTCTGTCTGTAGTTTATGAGCAATCTTCTTACACTGGATACAGTGGAGATAAAGTTTACATTTATGACTCCTTGTTATTTGATAACAGGGCAGACAATGGGCATGCATTTGCTATACAGTCATCACCAAAGTACAGAAAAGCATTATTTCAAGGGTTCATCATAGCTAACACCTACTGTGCTTTCACAAATAAAACACACAAACATTTCAATGAGTTTCACAGCACAGCTTTTAGACGCAGGATAATGAGGGTTATCCTAGATCCTATGACGCCTACCTTCAATATCACTGAAATTCACAGCAAAGCAGAAGTCATGATAAAGAGATTTATGTCAGAACTAAGAATATATGCGAACCCATTCCATCAACTCCAAGCACATGGCAGCTTAGGTCTTTTAGTATCAGTTCAGATTAGGTTTGATAACGGCCATTTCCTTTGTGCAGCTGCTTCACAAGGACTTCTAGCAATTGATTCAGAAGTCATTTTACCACCAGACTCTTACACCCTTTTTAAACACTGTGTTGCTTCCTATGGAGGAGCAATTGCTTTGTACGGTGAAAGTTACATACGCGTTTTACCAAATTCAACAATGGAATTGATCAATAACTATGCTTTCCAGCGAGGAGGTGCCATCTATGTACAGTCACCACAACATACACCACTTCAAGGGCGTTGCTTCCTTCAGGATGAACAAGGGCAGAATACAGGTTTTTTTGGTATATATTTTCAGAATAACTCAGCAAAACACGAAGGTCAATCAATTTTCATTAGTGAAGCTGAAAATTGCTTCATTCCACTGGCATGGCTAGCATCATGGGATAACACATCCATTGACATACTACCTCAAATAGTGTCCCGCCCTGATCATGTGGACGGTGCGCCTGTTGACTTGGATAACCCATTAACTGTTCAGTTCATTCCTGGCAAACAGAAACAGCTTCCCCACAAACAAGTGTATGACACACTTGGCAATGTCATCAACACAGTGTTCATGGTACAGATTATCACAGACGAGCCAACAACTGATGTTTACCTCAACCCTTTCTCAAAGTACACTGCTGATTTTACAGTTATACTACATGGCATTCCTTGGAAGCATGGCAGGGAAGACCTCTCCACCACCAACAAGAGCAACACAACTGGAATTACAATGCCACAACTTGCACTGCAGTCAGTTGACAACAGTAACTTAATGTTAGTAATGAACATTGAGCTCCAGTGCTGTCCACCTGGCTACATATACCGAATAGGGTCTGGAGACATGGGAACATGTCACTGTGGAATGCCTACAGTGCAGGGAATAGAAGAATGCAATGAAACTGACCCAAACAACATTGGTGCTGTGTTGCAGAGAAACCATTGGGCTGGGTATCTGCCATCCATTGATCAGTTTAGCTGTAATGGACAGAAGTTTTTCAGTGCACCTTGCCCTCCAGGATACTGTCAAACACTACAGACCACTCTTCCTAATAACAACTCCAGGGAAGTACTTGAAGAAATAGTCTGTGGAAGGTCAAACCGTAAAGGCCTCCTCTGTGGAGAATGTCTTGAAGGGTACAGTACTGCAATCAATTTCAATGGAATAAGACCCGTGTGCACCAATTGTCAGGATGGTCTCAGCACAGTGGGTCTTCTGGTTTGGATCCTCAGTGAGTGGGTGCCCATGCTGGTTGTTATGTTCATTGTGATGCTGTTCAACATAGACTTGGTGTCAGGAAGATTCAACTCCTTCCTTCTGTTTGCACAAGTCCTTGCTTTCTCCAGTATCAAAGGTGATGCTGAGTTAGGAACAGTGCACATCGCATTTGTCAAGATATACCGATTTTTGTATGGAATATGGAACTTGGACTTCTTTGGTGTGCTCCTACCTCCATACTGTCTCATTCCACACTCACACCTCACACTGTTTCAGACACTCTTGTTGCACTACTCCATTGGACTCTTCCCACTGATAGTCGCCATCACACTCATTGTTCTGGAGAGATCTGCAGAGAAGTGGATATGCTGTCACCGAGTGGACCAGTGCCTCAGGCGGATGAGACGATGGAAGGCAAAGTACTCTGATGGCATGTCTTATGACAGAGCACTTCCTGCCTTTGTCATTCTTGGCTTCACTCGCTTCCTTGTTAGCTCCTCATACATCCTAGTCAACCAGACCATCACAGGAGAGGATGGAGAAGAGAGGATGGTTGTGTGGTGGCAGGGATCTGTGCCCTATGGCTCCATTCAACACATTGCCTACTTCATACCAGCCATTATCATACTGCTAGTGTTTGTCCTTCTGCCAGCCTTCCTGCTCCTCACTCTTCCCATTGTGCCTCAGTTGTTTGGCAGGCTCATCATAGCTGTGCCACCATTGAGAAAGCTACAGAGGATGCAGACATTCTGCAGCAATGTCTACACTGACAGATGGATCTACCATTTTGTCAATGTCTTTCAAGGTTGCTACAAGGAACGCTTCAGAAGTTTGTCTTCATTTTACCTTTTTCACCGTATCATTCAACTCCTAGCCGCTGTGTTCATACCAAGAAGTGAAGATGCCCTTCAACTACAACTTATCCTGACTGTGGCACTGCTATTGGTCAATGCCATTCTCCGACCATACAACTCAGACAGGCTGAATACCTTGGATACAGCCATCTTGGGTAACATGGTGCTCATCCTCCTCTTGAGTGTGCAGATTGTGGACAGTAACAGACACACTGCATTGAAGCTGTTCTTTGCTTCTGTTCGGATGATCCTCATCTACCTTCCCCTCCTATATCCTGGGGTTCTCTTTGGAAGAAAGGTGTATGTGAAGTTAAAATGCCATCAGTGGAAATGCTGCTTGCAGAAGAAGGTGGATACAGAAGATAACGAAGAGCCACTGCTAGAAGCTCCAGCAGCCAGACTTGGAAACCTGGTTAATATAACAGAACTGAGAGCTGGACTGCCTACTTTAGCAGATGAAGACACAGAGACTGTCTCTGACACTGATGAAATGTAGTTTGCACTTGCACAAGACTATTCACACATAGCTCAAAAGAACTGATTCACTTTGGCATTACAAACATACAATAGATACATAGTACTAGCATGTAGATGTTAGCTACTATCATTTATACTAGTGCTGTTGTATAGTAGTTGGTTGTAACCAGTATTTCCATGGCTGTATAATCGATATGCAATGATGCTGCTAATAATAGTTCCGTAATAATGATGATTTATGTGAAACCCACTAATTATTATAATTGTAATATAAGTAGTTGGGCAAAGTACACATAACTATAGACATCAGTATGAATAGTTCAGTACAGGTCCAGTAAAGAGCAAAATGACAGTTGAATTAGCAACCTGACAAATGTCCTGTAATGAAGATGCTCCATTGCCAGCTGGCAGCAATAGATACTTGCTCTTATTACATATGCCTTGTTTCAGCGAATGGATCATAGGCCATTGATATATATTAATTAAATTTCAAGTTCAGGTTGCAGGAAAGATGTGAAATATTTATTGCTTGCATGTCCGCAAATGGAAGCAGACTAGAGCATGGGCCAGAGAGTGTTATACTCTGCGATGGAAGCCATCCAGCGCCTTGAGTATTCTACCATGAAACCAGAGCAACGTTAGGTCGTGTCTGGCATCGTTTCTGGGAGGGATGTTTTTGCTGTTTTGCCGACCGGCTTCTGCAAGAGCCTGTGCTACTGATGCAGTTGTTGTTGATTTAGCAGTGTGAAGGCAACATTGCCGTCCATGAATACATTATAGATAAGTAGTGGTATTGCCTTTGAATACAAATTTTAAATCTATTGATACTGCATGGATAATTTTTTTTATCTTACAATATTTTAACTGAACTCGGTATGAATAGTGTAGCTCAACACAGGTGCAGGAACAATTATATATTTAGCCTGTTGAATACGCAATTTGGGAAAGATGTATAATTGTAAGAGGTTACTACATATGCCATGGCACAGTGGATAGATCAAAGCCATTGAACTAACTTTCAATTACAAGGGTGTGTAAAAATGTTTCCTCCAAAAGCAAAGGCAGATGTAGGGATGGTGCAAATGCATTCAAAGTCAGCGAATGTTAATGATCTGGGTTTTGCATGGACAGGCTGGCCCTCCTCTTTGCATGGACCGGCCCTCCTCCTTGTTCCTACGTTTTTTCTGCCAGGTGGTTTGCCATGCCCTTTAGAGACACACTGAACCATCCCTACATCTGCCTTTGTTTTTGGATGAAACATTTTTACACAGCCTTGTTTCTGGACTTTTTGTGGAATGCAAATTTCAGATGGGCAATGGCTGGTCTACTTGAAAGGCTTCCAAAGAACAGTGGCAATAGAGGAATTCCAAACAGTGGCAACAAAGGAATCACTGTGCGCTGAATGCATGGCAGGCAGGGTGTGTAGAACATTGTAGGGTAAGCTATTGTGGGTGGATGCAAGATGTTTTACTTCTGTTTGGATAGGCTATCATGTTGCCGAGTTAGCTGTGATTAGGTTAGGATGGCAGAACGGGGGGGGGACTGCTGTAGCCCTCCCAAAATTACTTGCTTTTGGAAAGACTGGTTTGGTCACGGAGTAACACCCACAATTCCAATCATATTTCGCTGCCACTCTGACTACGTTAATACCCACATCACAGGCGGCCCCTACATGCATACAAAAGAGCTGCACTATACCTACATCATTGAATGCAGGATGCTTGCTGAGTGGAACCGGAATTGACAGCTAGCTCTGCACCGCCAAACGAACGCAGAAATGGCGGCCGGAAGCAATCGCGCAATCAGTGAAAAAATGACTGCCAAATGGCACGACTGCGGAGAACCTCCGATCCGAATGGTGTGCAGGCGAATGGCGGTCGAATTTCCCGTATGCACCCTAGAACATCTGACCGCATTGTGGAACTGATGATTGCAACCATAGACCCAACAACGGGTCTATGTTGCAACGCAAAGGTATATATAGGCGGCTGGAGAAACAAACAATGCAGGCCGGTTGCAACCGGTTGCCAATTACGTCATGGAAAAATGGCGACCCGTAGCTATGGGCACCTTAGTCCGGAGAATCGCCACATGCCGTAGTACATCGCAGCATTCCCTAACCTACAAAAGGCACTAGCCAGGAATGGGGTGATAAGAACTGTGAATGAATTGTTATTCTACTCATTGTCGTTCGCGAGCTACAGCTGACGGAGAAGAAGAAGAAGAAGAAGATGACGAAAGACAGAAAATGACGACGACGCTTTCTATCCGACGGCGCGCTTGCGCTTGGAAATAAGGTAAACTCTGATTACTGTACAGCCTCCCTCCTTCACAGACGGTTTCTTTCGCCAGCTCTTACTTCTGTTCTGGAGTAGCGTGACTTTCCGTTTGTATTACAGCATACAATCAACCACCACCATCCCTACATAGACAGCACTACCGTGCTGTCTGATTCAAGTCTTCTTTTTGAGCTCATGTCCCGACTACTAGGAAGGGCATGCTGCATACACAATATCCTTTCATCACAATTAACATCTGTTACATTGAAGTATTGAGTGCACTGAGCAACTCAGCATGTCAAGGGTGGCATCAGGTCCCATCTGGCAGGTTCACTAATGCAACAAAGTGGCAAACTGGGATATAAAGTATATATGATTATATGCACGAAGGCAATTGCAAAATATTTGCAGACTATTATTGTGTATAAATTATTTTCTCAGTGAACATGTGCATGCAGGTGTCATGGTTTCATGTCAGTTACCTCACTGTGGTGTGCCTGGTGACACACGTGACGTGGCCAAAGCTGTTCTTATGATGTGTGGAGTAGTCCAGAATACAAGAATACCTGACCTACATATTGTATAATCTAGGTGACACAAATTGCACAAGGAAATGTCCTATGAGTTGAACTCACAGAGCCACAAAGGGCTCAGCAGATTTACCCTAGCAACAATGACATAGAACGTACGGTCCTTAGCGAAAACAGCAGGTGGAGATTACTGGCTGCAATCCAGATTATCTGGCGGTGACATATATATTGGCGATTAGTGCATAATTATGCAAAACCAGGCCATGGCAAAGTGTGAGTGAAGGTGTTGTTTATATTACAGCAAGGTACATCTCATGCAAAGGAACTAAAATATTGAAAAGTGTCACTGGCTGCAATCCAAGAGACCAGATTGTCGGCGGTGACATACGTATATATGGAAGGCCCAGGGCTACCAGCTACTCTATTCTGGCTGTACTGTTCTCAATGAAGGGGAGGGGGGGGGGGGGGGTGGTAGAAAAGAACGGGAGTTGGAATTACGTGTAAGGTCTACAAAAGCATGGAAAAAGGCTGGGGAAGTGTGGAGTGTGGTGCAAGCTCCAACAGCCACAATACGCATAGCGGTTCATGGATGATTCAAAACGCAATACGTGCAAGTGTGTGTGTGTGTGTGTGTGTGTGTGTGTGTGTGTGTGTGTGTGTGTGTGTGTGTGTGTGTGTGTGTGTGTGTGTGTGTGTGTGTGTGTGTGTGTGCATGTGCATGCGTGTGCGTGCATTGAAACTATAGAAATGAGTGTTTATCCTTCGCATTTCCATAGCAATATTGATTGAACCTGTAAGTGAATTATTTTGACTGTTAGACAGTATGATACAGTATTATACGGTTGATTCATATGCTGCAGATAACCCAGTGTGTGCATGTGCATAATTATGAGTGCAAGCATGCATGTGTGTGTGTGTGTGTGTGTGTGTGTGTGTGTGTGTGTGTGTGTGTGTGTGTCTTCAATTTTCTACAATTAAATTAGTTGTGGAAGCAAATCTGTGTGATCTCCAAACAGAACCACATGCAGTTTGATTATGTCATTGTTTGTTTCACTTTTGCCTTCATTATTACGTTGTTTTTTGATCAATGGGCTGACAGGGTTTACTATAATAATTATAACTGGTTCTTAGCACAGAATCTGGGATGAATTGAAGCATGTATGTGTTGAAGAATCTGGACATAGACTGAGCGAAGTCTCTTCAACCATTCACAACTTCATTAACGATATAAGTTAACTATTTAACTATGATTAATATGCTTGTCAAGAGGAAAATGTTTCCTTATGTGCAATTGATTGGTGATTGCGGTATATTAGAGCACTTGTTGCATAGGCATAGCTATTGGCATGTGCCAGAGCAATTTTTCGAAATTGTATTAACTGATGTACATGCAATTCAATTTTCAGATTTCTGCTGGAGACAACTAGTAACAAAATCCCTGTATAGCGCTGTGTTGCAGCCGACCACACCTACTGTAACAGACTACTCTCCAAGTAAGGGCCGAAGATGGGGCAGCCTGAAGTCCTTCACAGGCTGCCAGGTTGTTTCCTCCTGTTGACAGTGCTGTGTTGCCTAGTGACAATTGTCAGGAGTGACAGAGTCATGTGGGTTGACAACAAGGGAAAGGATGGTCCTCAATGCATACACCACACACCAGTAGGTGCACTGATGGCACAGCCACCTCCTAGCAGGTCGTGCAGGTCACTGAAGTATGCTCTACAAAACACTCTGAACACCACAGACATCAGAATCAAGTGTGGCACACATGAACTTCGACCATATGATGTACCTGCTTCCAAGCCTTTCCCAGCAGGTGTATTTGCCTTAAGGATAGAGGGTGAATGTGCCACTAGTCGACCCACAGTCCAGGGCCTGAACAGAGCGGTAGTTGCTTTTACGGGTATTGCAAATTTCATTCTTGAAGAAATTGATTTTGAAGACTGTGGTAATCAAGAAGAACCCACACTAGTTGATAGCTTTCCTACCTTGTATTTTTCCAATTGTACTGATGTGAGACTACAGCATATAACAGTTCACATAACAGGGCAATGTGGTAGTGGCATATCTCTTAAGGAGGTTATTTCTTATGGGGTGATTGCTCTTAATGATGTCTCTGTACTGCATAATGGAACACATGGGAATGGAATTCTGTGTGACATTCACGGAACCTATCAATTGTCAGTGAACAGACTGAGCCTGTAAATGAATAATGTACAAGTGGTCAACACAAACACTAACACTGAATATGACCCTTCAATGTCATTCACTGGTGTTAGGATCATAGCTCAAGGAATCGGCCTCCATAACAATATCTCACTCCACAATACCACAGTCTTCAACAGTGCTCCTGCATCAGGCTATGGAATACTTGTACGCTTGCTTGATGATATGCACTGGAGCTTCATACAGTTGGCAAGAATACTTGTTCTGGATGGCTGGGACAATCGTTACCAATCCAGGAACAAGGCAGACGTTCTGACTGAATGTGCTAGTCGACAGCTTGAGATGATCAAAGAGTATAATAACACTGTGCACAAAATCTATGCTGCTGTAGCAGTGTTTGTGAAAACATCAAATAACACAATAAACATTACCAATGCAGAAGTGGTTTCAACCTATGGTCCAATGAAGATTGTTGCAATGAGTGTCATCTTTGAAGAACTGGCAGCATTAAACAGAGTGTATTTGACAAATGTTCTACTTTCATCAAAGGGAATTTCACATATTAACAGGTTAGGTTTATTTGTGAAGTTTGTCAGCAGAACAAGTGAAAACATGGTGGTAACGCAAAATGTACAGGTTGTGAACAGTACTACAAAATTGGGGAGAGGAGTTTATTTGTTATTCAGTGGGCAGTGTTCCAGAAACACTGTGGAGCTAAACAGTAACTCAATTGTGAATCATGTGTCAAAGGGAGGTGGAACGCTTGTTGCATATTTCGAAGATTATGCACACAACAACACTATTTTCTTACACAGGACCATACTGAGGAACAATACTGCAACACTAGGGGGTGGGCTTCGAATAATACTGGGTGGATTGACAATTGGCAATGTCGTTAAGACAGAGTTTTCATTAATTTACGGCAACAGAGCCTCTGCTGGAGGAGGTGTGTACATCAAATTTACCAACTCTTCAGAAAGGAATATTGTGTTTCTGTGGGGTAACTTCATCATGTATAACACATTAGGTTCCACTCCTAATGTTAGTATGATGGGAGGGGGAATCCATGTAGAAATGGAAGCAAATAGAGCTATGGTTGCAACAAAGAATGTGGTGATGTTGAATCTTTCGCTCTTTGTTCATAACAAAGCTAAAGGTGGAGTTGGTGGAGGGCTATCTTTGCTTTATGTGCATTCTCCTTACACTGGAGACAGAGGAGATGAAGTCCACCTGAAGGACTCCATACTCATAAACAACCAAGCAGACTATGGACATGCTTTTGCTGTGCAATCATCGCCACATTACCGTAAGGCACTATTTCGAGGTATCACCTCAATTAATACCTTGTGCTATTACACAAAGATAGAATTTCTTGCCTATCTTACATTGTTAAAGGACATTGTACAACATTTTGGTGATGCCACAATTACTTCCATCGAAGATAACATTCTTAAAATGGCAATAGCAATAGTGAGGACAGCGCAAGATGTGGTAAAGACCATATTTGAATTAAAGAAGAAACAGGCTAACCCTTTCTTTCAAATACAGGCCAATACAAGCTTGATTCTCCTACATAATATCAGTGCAAATTCAGTTTCATGGCTATGGTATGTACGTATGTGGAGCAGCTTCACAAGGAATACTAGCAGTCGACTCAGAAATTATTTTGCAGCCGTACTCATGGACATATTTCACCAATTGTGTTGCATCACATGGAGGAGCAATGGCTTTGTATGGTGAAAGTTACATACGTGTTTCAACTCAATCAATACTGTGGTTGACTAGTAACCATGCCTTCCAGCGAGGAGGTGCCATCTATGTACATTCAACAACACATGCAGTACCTCGTGTACGTTGCTTCCTTCAGCATCAACATGGACAGAAAATGGAACTGGACAATTATGGCATCGTGTTCCAGAAGAACTCAGCAAAACATGAAGGACAGTCGGTTTACAAAAGCGAAGCTGAGAATTGCTTCGGTAGCAATTTGAAACTAATATTCCTTGAACCACTACATTTTAATATTACTAACTTTGATATTCAGAAAATGTACCGGTTGGCCAAAGTTTTACTTAGCAACTATTCTAGCAACATTACTCATCTGAAAGACATTAGCACTCACAATGCATCAATTGATGCACTTCCACAAGTAGTGTCCAGCCCAGATCATGTTGATGGCAGACCTGTTGATTTAGACAACCCATTCACTGTCAAGTTCATTCCTGGCAAACAGAAACAACTCCCCCACAAACATGCATATGACAAGCTTGGAAATGCTGTCAACACAGTATTCACAGTGCAAATTATCACAGAAGAACTCACAACTAATGTTCACCTCAACCCTTTCTCAAAGTACACTGCTGATTTTACAGTTATTCTACATGGCATTCCTCTGACACATGGCATGGCTAACCTCTCCATCACCAATGAAAGCAACACAACTGCAAATGCAACTCCACAACTTGTTCTTCAGTCAGTTGACAATACCAATTTACTGTTAATAGTGAACATTGAGCTCCAGTGCTGTCCACCTGGCTACATATACCGAATAGGGTCTGGAGACAAGGGAACATGTCACTGTGGAATACTTACATTGCTGGGGATAGAAGACTGCAATGAAACTGACCCAAACAACATTGGTGCTGTCTTGCCGGGAAACCACTGGGTTGGATATCTGCCATCAAATGATCAACACAGCTGTGATGGACAGATGCTCTTCAGTGCACCTTGCCCTGCAGGATATTGTCAAACACACAGAACCACCCTTCCTACCAATAATTCCAAGCTGCTATTGGAAAATGCAGTCTGTGGTGGGTCAAAGCGTAAAGACCTCCTCTGTGGAGACTGCCTTGAAGGGAGTGGTATTGCCGTGAACTTCAATGGAATGAGACCAGTGTGCATCAGTTGTCAGGATGGTCTCAGCACAGTTGGACTTCTTGTTTGGATCCTCAGTGAGTGGGTGCCCATGCTGGTTGTCATGTTCATTGTGATGCTGTTCAACATTGACTTGGTGTCAGGAAGATTCAACTCTTTCCTTCTGTTTGCACAACTCCTTGCCTTCTCCAGTATCAGAGGTGATGCTGAGTTAGGAACAGTGCACATTGCATTTGTCAAGATATACCGATTTCTGTATGGCATGTGGAACTTGGACTTCTTTGGTGTGCTCCTACCTCCATACTGTCTCATTCCACACTCACACCTCGCACTGTTACAGACACTCTTGTTGCACTACTCCATTGGACTCTTCCCACTGATAGTGGCCATCACACTCATTGTTCTTGAGAGGTCTGCAGAGAAGTGGATATGCTGTCACCGAGTGGACCAGTGCCTCAGACGGATGAGACGATGGAAGGCAAAATACTCTGATGGCATGTCTTATGACAGAGCACTTCCTGCCTTTGTCATTCTCGGCTTCACTCGCTTCCTTGTCAGTTCCTCCTACATTCTGGTCAACCAGACCATCACAGGAGAGGATGGGGAAGAGAGGATGGTTGTGTGGTGGCAGGGATCAGTGCCCTATGGCTCCATTCAACACATTGCCTACTTCATACCAGCCATTATCATACTGCTAGTGTTTGTCCTTCTGCCAGCCTTCCTGCTCCTCACTCTTCCCATTGTGCCTCAGTTGTTTGGCAGGCTCATCATAGCTGTACCACCATTGAGGAAGCTACAGAGGATGCAGACATTCTGCAGCAATGTCTACACTGACAGATGAATCTACCACTTTGTCAATGTCTTTCAAGGTTGCTACAAAGAGCATTTGAGGAGTTTCTCATCCCTCTACCTTATTTACCGTATCATTCAACTCCTTGCTGCTGTGTTCGTACCTAATAGTGAAGATGCCCTGTGGATTCAACTTGTCCTTACTTTGGTACTACAGCTGTTAATTGTTGTATTCCAGCCATACACCATAGCCCGCCTCAACAATCTGGACACAGCCATACTGGGGAACATGTCCCTCATTCTTGTCTTGAGTCTGCGAATATCCAGTGCAAACAGTCAAACAGGAGCGAAGCAATTCTTTGCCTCTGTTAGGATGATCCTCATTTACCTACCTCTTCTCTATCCTGGCATTATCTTTGGAAAGAAGGTGTACATGAAATGTCCCAAGTTGAGATGCTGTCACAAGAGGAGGGAAAATGAAGAGGATGATGTAGAACCACTGATGGTTGATCCAACGGAAGGACTTGGCAATTTTGTGCGAATAACAGAACTTCGTGCTGGAGCCCCCACTTCATCCGATGAGGAATCAGAGACTGAGACTCAGAGTGAAGAAATAGTACTAGAAAATCAAAATACAGAATCAGTTGTTGTTGACTTAGCAGTATGAACACAAAACAGCCCCTTTAGTTGTCACTTAGTTACTTTATACAACATTATAGGTTTGGAGTGCCGGTTGTGTTTTTGGGTGAACATAATTATGTCCATAGAGCACTGTATATTACAGAAAGTTATGAATTAATTTTAGCAATGTTAAATTAATTTTCATTAATTATTGTTCAATTCATGTGGGAGACAGTTTGTCATTGTATGCCAAATGTTGCTGCAATTTAGAATGCATACCTCATAGGTTTCTTACCTAGCTCCAGATATAATGCATATAGCAGTCAGACAGCACTGAGAAGTTGATGGTTGTTTTATACTGTAATATGCATATGGTAGTCTATATCGAACTGAAACCCACCCAGAAAGCCACCCAGTGAAATACGTATTAGTTATAACACCTCCTTGAGGGATGTCGCTGATTTATAAGCACGAGGCCCGAGGGCGCGAAGCGCCCGAGGGGGGAGTGCTTATAAATCAGCGACATCCCGAAAAGGAGGTGTTATAAGTGATTTATTTGCCGAACAAAGGGAAGCGTGGGCGAATGTTAATTGGTTTCTTGCCAAATAAGGAAAGCATTAGGGGAGCGCGGGCGAATCCAATGCATTTTTATTCATTACGAGAGCTAGCTAGCGAGGAGCCAAGCGAGTCAGGCAGAAACGTCGGTACGCTACACCTCCTGAAACCTCTTCCTCTACGGAGGAGACGTTTGCCCCGCTCCTGCAACGCGATCGAAGGCGCCAACAGACTTGGCTGGTTAATCGTGGTCGGCGGAAGGTGCGCCCGACGGCATTGGAGGTGGAGGGAGCCAAGCTGGCTCAGAGGAATTTGACGGTGGGACAGCACGATGGATCGGTGATCAGCTGCGTCGGAACTGACCGTGATCCGAGACTCTGTGTTCGTTCGGTAGCTAGCTAGCTAGCTACGTACTTGAGATGTCTTTCCGACCGGGTCCTCTCATGCGGAAGAATCGGCCACCCATTGACGCACAAATTTCGTCGAATCAATAGCTGTAGTACGGTAGAACGCCAATAATCAGTTTGCTCAGTGCTTCCAATAAGATGAAGCTTAAGCTTTTTGCGCCCTTTTCCATGACTGAAACTACAGTGGCACCATAGATTTCAAAACCCAACCATATGAATGGTTGGGTAGTGTAGAGTTACTGTATGCTTCATTGAACTGTTCTTGTGTTTTGATCTGAATGCATGTGAAGTGTTGTTGCTATTGATTGAATCACACTGAAACCGATTAGACATTTTCGTGAACCCGATCAGATATTCTTGCTCTCCTATAAGATATAATCGCTCTCCAATAAGATATAATCGCTCTCCAATAAGATATAATCGCTCTCCAATAAGATATAATCGCTGTCTGATAACAAATTGTCACCTCTCACTGCAAGTAGCACTTTTATAGTCACTCAATAAACATAGCAACCACCTAGCAACGGCAAATAATTGTATATAATACATAGAAAAGATCTCAGTACGTAAAGAGATGGACAGAAGAAACAGGCTCTTTCGGTTCTACCGACGCAACCCCACTACTGCTGCCTGGGAGATATACAAGGCTCAGTGGAACCGTGTGGTTCAGCTACAGCGCAATGCTAAGTCTGCGTATTTCCATCGTCTGTTGCTCAAGAAGTCTCATCCATCGGCTCTGTGGAATACACTCAAGTTGGCTACCCGCACTTCAGTACACACAAATAACTCATTTTCCACTGACTCAGATCCTACCTCCGTTGCTGACAACCTTGACAGCCACTTTGCTTCAGTCAGTTGCAACACCATTGCTCCTGCCTCTCTTTCTTCTGTTTCCTCTCCAGCCACTCCCACTTCTACTTCCATGCCCGTCCTCTCTCTGACTTTAACTACTCCTGAATGGTGTGATCAAGCTCTCTCCAAGCTGAAACCCAGATGTGCCACAGGCCTTGATCAACTACCTCCATCTGCACTTATTGCTGGTCGTTCCATCATCTGCTTTCTGCTCTCATCCATCATAAATTCATCCATCTCTTCTTCCAACTTTCCCTGTCAATGGAAATGTGCCTCAATCTGTCCACTCCACAAGGGGGGTGACCGCGAGAAGGCAACAAACTACAGACCCATCTCCATTCTTCCAGCTACTAGCAAACTCATGAAAAAACACGTCCAGCTTCAGCTGTCTTCACACCTGAACTCCAACAGCCTTCTCTTTCCTCTTCAGTCTGGTTTTCGCCCTTCCCACTCCACACAAACTCTACTTCTTCATTGCTTAGACAGGTGGTACAAGGCTCTTGATCAGAAGAAATTAGTTGGAGTTGTCTTTCTCGACATCTCCAAGGCCTTTGACACTGTCAGCCACGAACTTCTGTTGTCTAAGCTTTCTAACCTTGGCCTCTCTGCTTCTGCTGTTTCCTGGTTTTGTTCTTATCTTTCCAATCGTTGCCATGTCACTCGTGTCGCCGACTCTTACTCTTCCCCTGGCTTCCCTTCCTCTGGTGTTCCTCAAGGCTCGGTACTTGGTCCTACTCTTTTCTCTGTTTCTATCAATGATCTTCCTTCTGTGCTTCCTCCTGACTCCACAGTACTGTTCGCAGATGACACCACCATCTACATCGTCAGCGACAATCTTTCCTCCATTCAATCCTCATTGCAGCTTTGCCTGGACCTTGCCAACCTATGGCTACAGAGAAATGGCTTGAAGATCAATGTGTCAAAGACCAAGTCGATGTTGATTCATTCCAGCAGGAAGATTGTGGATGGCAACTTAACACTGAAGATTGAGGAAAGTATTGTGGAGCAGGTTCGGTGCTGCAAATTCCTTGGAGTAGCAGTCAACGACACCCTCACATGGGTTGATCACATTGACATGGTTTGTAAGAAGGTCTCTCGTAGTCTAAATTTGCTTCGTCGTCTCTCTTGGTTTCTTCCCCAGCCTCTCCTGGTTCTTTTTCTCAAGTCCTACATACTCCCCCACTTTGACTACTGTGATGTTGTGTGGATTGGCTGTACCAAATCTGAGTCCCATCGTCTTGAGTCTTTGTTGAACTTTGCTTGCCGTACTGTTCTTCGTAGATGTAAACACTCTTCTGCTTCTGCTGCTCGCCACGATCTTGGTCTATCAACACTGTCCTCCAGAAGGAAACTTCATCTTTCCCAGACTGTCTTCAAGTGCCTCTCTTCCCATTGTCCATCCTACCTATCTCAGCTCTTCTCTGGTCCAAACTCCTCTCATCACACTCGGTCGTACTCTTCTTGTCAACTCAACCTCCCGCTCACAAGGTCATCTTTAGGTCAAAGGTCATTCAGTTTTACTGGCACCTCTATGTGGAGATCACTCCCTGCTAATATCCGCGAGACAAAAGATTTCCGAGCTTTCTCTACCAAGTGCGAAGATTTCCTCCTAGACTGACCTTTATGTGCATGCACAGTCATGATCTATTTTCCATTTTAATATTTTTATAACTGCTTGAATGAACCCAACAATGTAAATCCTCCATGCATGTCTTTGCTTTTACATCATTTCGTCTCTCTGTTTTGTTTTGTACTGTGGTCCCTTTTCTTTCCCCCTTTTTCTTTACTGGGCGCCTGGGAGAATAGCCTATGGCTAAAGGCTCCCCAGTCTAAATAATGATCCCCTGACCCCCTGACCCCTAACAATTTCGCAGTTTACCTTCTGTACTTCTAGCTGATGTGAGCAAATATAGGCATCTACGTTAAATTATGGCGGCATTTGTAAATGAATGAATCTCTTGATATTTCTCTCATTGTGAGGATGGATCAGATTTCAGATATGCTAATTATAATTTCAATTGAAGTTCAAATCTCCTGCTATATTATGCATGAAAATTGAAAGGAAAGATCAGATTGTATGGGCAATGTCCGCTCTTTACATACTATTACCGTTCAGTTTAGTTGAAGCATTGAATGCATGGAGCAATTCAGCAAGACAGGCAGGTCCATTGTACTCACACATACAGCTTTGTGCAAATCATGGAAGTGACCTGTCCACATTATTATGCTACATAGTTTTACTTTATATATTACATTACGTATGTCATAAGATGTACTGACTGCATGATTTGCAAGCATGTCTATACACTGTGGTCACACTTACCACAGTGTATATAGCTACATACCACAAACTCTTGTTAATGGTGTGCATGAGGTCCTATAATCAATCTGCAAAGTTTTTACATCCAACATAACACTTGTGAGTAAGACAGTATATAATTATGTAAGCCTCTTTCTTGCTCTTTCATTGTACTTGTAAATCTTCTGCTCAGTCGTGTGCATTTCTTGATTGTATAAACTGAGCTAGCTCACGCATGCAATGGATTTTAAGTTCCTTTTGGGCCATAGACCACACCATGTGACTACTAGCTAGATGACACAACCAGTGAGGTGTGTTCATTGGGCATTTTGGGATTTGAATGCTCATGAAATGGTCAACCTAAAACTTACATTAAGCCATGTAAGTGTTTACACAATTGCGTATAACACAATAATAATTATTATTATACCATACTTGCATTTTGTGCTTTCAAATTGCACTGTTTAGTAAATATTGTATTACTGTGTACATCAATGACATGCAGTGTAAACACCTAACCGTGTGCACACTGGCTGAGGTGTCGAATTGATTCATGCAGGCTTATAGATAAAGGGGAAGGTGTAGTTATGGTATTCTTCCCATTGGCTAATGTGATATACACATCAAACCTCTACCTGTATGGTACCTGTGCAGTTTCTCATGAATCCAAAAATCCCAATTGCAACCACCATGACACTGAAAGTGCTAACCATTGTGGTGTGTTTATTAGACTTGTTGGGAGTATATTGTTGCTTTCCTTAAAACATTTGAAGCTGAATGTGCTTACTAGCAGCAATTCATGTATTATAGGAATTAGAAAGGGTTGGTTCTCCAATACCAGCTTCACAACAGGGTTGAAAACCTTGCCGACGTTTCGACCAGATGCTCTGGGCTTCTTCAGGGCGAAGATGAAACTAGATCTTCGCTCTGAAGAAGACCAGAGCATCTGGTCGATACGTCGGCAAGGTTTTGAACCCTGTTGTGAAGCTGGTATTGGAGAACCAACCCTTTCTGATGCTTGAGCCAGCTGAGAAGCCCTCACTTCATTATAGGAATTGCGTGTTACTATATTTTCCTGTGGTAGGTTATAATTTCAACTTCAAATCAAATTGTTTTTACCTAATTTCCATGTTACACTGTGTCCTGTGGTAGGTTATAATTTCAACTTCAAATCAAATTGTTTTTATTTAATTTCCATGTTACACTGTGTCCTGTGGTAGGTTATAATTTCAACTTCAAATAAAATTGTTTTTTACTTAATTTCCATGTTACACTGTGTCCTGTGGTAGGTTATAATTTCAACTTCAAATAAAATTGTTTTTACTTAATTTTCATGTACACTGTGTCCTGTGGTAGGTTATAATTTCAACTTCAAATAAAATTGTTTTTACTTAATTTCCATGTTACACTGTGAGTAGCAGTTGCGGTGTACATTGGTTGAGGAGTGTATTTGACTTGGCATAAGCATATTTTAGAATATTACCTTACATTTCAGCCAAACATGGGAATAATGCATTGCACAATAATACTGCATAATTCAGCTGTCTTCACAAAGACGTTCTCCAGATTACTGTTTCTGTGAAAAGGCATGGGACTGGAAGGGGAAGGAAGAAAGGTGTAAATGAGTAAGTTAATGAGTAATGAATGTTCATATTTGTCTATCCCACGATGATGGCCTACCCAGCACCATTGTCCAAATTACAGAACATTACGTAATTATTGAAATGGTGGAATAGTATTCATACTTACATTGTACTATCACACCCTGACAAGGGATCGACTCAAATTCAAAACCAACAAAACAATGAATCAAAATGATTGACTACCCAGCGCCCAGCTAACACACAACTACAACCTCATTCATACACATACACACTACCAATGCATGATGCATACGTATATACATAGTCAGTACCTCAACACAACCATGTCTTTACTACAGTCAACCACATACTTCATTTCTCTGATATTAACAGTTTGTATGTGGTGCTATAGACTTGTGTTAACTACGTAACTCCAATCTTAGGTTGCATATATTATAGATAAATAGGGCAAGGTGTAGATATGGTATTGTTCCTATTATCTAATGTGATATACACATCAATACTGTACCTGTATGGTACCTGTGCGCAGTTTCTCATGTGTTGGAATCCAAAAACCACATGCAACCTCCAATACACTGAAAGCCCTAACCAGTGCGGTGTGTTTATTAGACTTTTTGGCAGTATATTATTGCTTTCGTTAAATGATCTGAAGCTGAATGTGTTTACTAGCAGCAATTCATGTATTCAATGAATTGCGTGTTACTTTATTATTCTGTGTTAGGCTATAATTTCACCTTCAAATAAAATTGTTTCTACTTAATTTCCACGTTACACTGTGAGTAGCAGTTGCAGTGTACATTGGTTGAGGAGTGTATTTGACTTGGCATAAGCAGATTTTAGAACATTTCCTTACATTTCAGCCAAACACGGGAATGATGCATTGCACAATAGTACTGCATAATTCAGCTGTCTTCACAAAGATGTTCTCCAGATTCTATGAAGAGGCATGCTAACAAAGCCAAGAGCAATGTGTAGTCTCCACTCAACCTGCCATGGGAGAGCACCACGTGGCAAAGTATTTAGTCCAACCTCACTTATATACAAACGTGCAAACACGCACATGCACACAATAATTTTATGCACCACATTCATTATAGCAATTAAATGACACAATAGCATATATATTCACACGGTAGTCACACAAGTATTGTGTGGTGTTTCAACTCCACTCTTTGCACTGAACGCCTAAAGACATGTACACTGAACGAATGGGAATTGAATATAGTATGTATTGAAGCAGCAAAATGAATTTCAGCAGGTGGCACATGTTTGATAATTGGCTACACAGCACGACCCACAGACAACTAAACAGAGAATGGGCAACTGTATAATTGCACGTATACCAGAAGAATACATGGCTCTCCTACACAGAAACTTGTTTCATATGTGCCTTTTCTCTTTCACTGTTTGCCTTCAATATGTTGCTGTTTCTCATCAATGGGCTGCTAGAGTTTACTATAAAGCTGGTTCTTACCACAGAATCTGGGATGAACCAGAGCATCTATACACTGAGGAAACTGGACACAGGTTACTTGACTCCAAAAGTATTTCTGTCAGATCAAGAAGCTACGTAACAGCCATATATAAAACAAGCACTTCCTCTTGCAACCTCAAGAACAATGTAAGTTAAATAACTGCCCACCAAAAATGTTCATTATATGTGGCTGATTAGTGACTGTGGTGTCTTAGAGCATTTTCTACTAGTGTAAATGAGCTGTTAGTCGAAACTATATAATCTTTAATTCTGTACCATTTATTTTTCAGATTTCAACTGGACACAACTAGCAACAGAATTCTCTAGTGCTGTGTTGCAGTCGGCCATTCATAGAGGACAGTTCTTCAAGTAGGAGCTAAAGATGGAGCAGCCTCAAGTCCATCACAGGCTGCCAGGTTGTCTCCTCCTGTGGATGGTGCTGTGTTGCCTAGGGACAGTTGTCAGGAGTGACAGAGTCATGTGGGTTGACACCAAGGGAGAGGACGGTCCTCAATGCATACACCACACACCAGTAGGTGCACTGATGGTACAGCCACCTCCTAGCAAGTCATGCAGGTCACTGCAGTATGCTCTAAAAAATGCTCTGAACAGCACATCCATTAGAGTTGGGTGTGGGACTCACAAACTCGAGTCATATAATGTACAACCCAACAAATTTAGTACAATCCCAGATCATTCAGTAGTGCTAATGATAGAAGGTGAATGTGCCACTAATCAACCCACTGTCCATTGCCAAAATGAAACAACAGCTACATTCAAGGAGCTTAAGGGAATAGAGATCAAGAAACTGGTGTTTGAACAATGTGGCAGACAAGAACACTCCGAGACTGGTGATGATAGCCCTACACTGCACTTTTCCCGCTGCACATTCGTGACATTGCAACATGTAACAGTTCACAGAACAGGGCTTTATGGCAATGGCATAGTACTGACAGATGTTGTCACTCATGGAGTGATCACTCTGAGTGGCATCTCCATATTTCATAGTGGAAGGTATGGGACTGGAATTCAGTGTGACATCCATGGGAACAGTCAATCACCGGTGTACAACTTCAGTCTTTACATGAACAATGTACAAGTGGTCAACACAAACACTCACACTGAATATAATTCTTCAATGAAATTCATTGGAATTGAGATTGTTGCTAGAGGGACAGGAAGTGGTAATAAAGTCTCCCTACGAGAAGTGACAGTCTTCAACAGTGTCCCTGTTTCAGGCTTTGGACTACTTGTGGAATTGTGTGATAACATGCACAACACCACTGTTATATTGGCAAGCACGAATGTGCTTGATGGCTGGAGCAATCACTACCACAGGAGGAGCGAAACAGAAATTCTGGCAGAATGTGCTCAAAGACAGCTTGAGATAATCAGAAGTAAAGAACAGTACGAATTCTATCGTTCCATAGCAGTGCAGGTGCAAACATTGCATAATGCAGTCAATATCACCAATGCACACGTGATCGCAAGCTATGGCCCTATGAATGTTTATTCGTTGGCTGTTGTTTTTGAAGGTCAGGCAGCTTTGAACAGAGTTCATTTGCAAAATGTGACAATTTCATCTTCAGGAAATCTAAATATTCACTGGTACGGTTTCGTGGTTCGTTTTTATGATGTCACACATGAAAACCTAGTTCATATGCGGAATCTACACGTGGCGAACAGTACAACTGTATTTGGGAAAGCAGTCCTGTTTCACTATCTTGGATCGTGTGCTAGTAATAAAGTCCTTCTTGAGAGAAGTACGATAATGAATCATACTTCTAAGGAAGTGGGTGGTGGAAGTCTTTCTGCATTGTTTCATTACCATGCGCAGAACAATTATATCGTTATATTCCGAGTGATTTTGAAGAACAATAGTGCAGAGCTAGGAGGTGGGATTCAAATAATACTGTCTGGTTTCTCCTGTATGAATAGAATTTCCCTAATGCATGTGTTAATTTTTGGAAACAAAGCAATAGTAGGAGGGGGTATGTGCATCGGATTTTCCAACTCTGCAGCAAGAAATACTGTGCATCTATATAGAATTCTTATCATGAGTAACAGCTTAGATTCCACCTCCAAAATGAGCAAAATGGGAGGAGGAGTCCAATTGAATTATAAAACAGATAAAGCCATGTTCGCAACTAAGAATAAGGTGGTAATAAATCAAACACATTTCATTTATAATGAAGCAAAAGGTGGAGTTGGTGGTGGGCTATCTTTGCTTTATGTTCATTCTCCATACACCGAAGACAGTGGAGATGAATTTGTCATGGATAAGTCTGTTTTCTTCATTAACCAGGCAGCAGCAGACTATGGACATGCGTTTGCCTTGCAATCATCACCAATGTACAAAAAGGCATTGTTTCGAGGGATCAAATCAACAAACACATTTTGTGGCTGCACTAATACAACGTTATTCGATGGATCTGCATTCAAGAAAGTTATTATGCTCATCAAGAAAGTTGCATCTGGAGATTACCTTTCTATATACACTAACGTATCAAACTACGAAGCCTTGAGGGAAATTGATGTCATAATTAAAAATACTATGGCAGAGTTAAGTAAGAAGGTGAACCCTGTATTTCAGGTATTAACTAATACAAGTTTAATTCTCCTGATTTCAGTAGAAATTATGCTTCAAGGCACTTTCGCATGTGGAGCAGCTTCACAAGGAATACTAGCAGTGGATTCCGAAATCATTTTGCAACCAAACTCATCTACCGCTTTTGAAACTTGTGTGGCTTCACATGGAGGAGCAATTGCTATGTATGGTGAAAGCTACATCCGCCTGTCCTATAATTCAAGTATGGCACTAATCCATAATTATGCTTTCCAACGAGGAGGTGCCCTCTATGTACATTCAGCACAACATGCAGAGCCTCATAAACGTTGCTTCCTTCAGCATGAACACGGACAGGCAATGTACAACTCAGGTATTGTGCTTAAAGATAATGCTGCAAAATATGAAGGACAGTCACTTTTCCTTAGTGAAGCTGAAAACTGCTTCACTAAGGAAAGGGGTTATCTTTACCTTTTTGGACAACTAAAGTCATCAAACATGACTTACATGCTGCCTCTAGATCCTTACCAAACCAATGCAACTTACACAGGTCACATGTGCCTTGTGGATGGGATAACCTATCCATTCTGCAATGGCACCAGCAACATCTCCTTTGACATTCTGCCTCAAATAGTGTCACGCCCTGATCACGTGGACGGTGTACCTGTTGACTTGGACAATCCACTTACTCTTATGTTCATTCCTGGCAAGCAGAAACAGCTTCCTCACAAACATGCATATGACATACTTGGAAATGTCATCAACACTGTATTCACGGTACAGATTATTACAGAAGAGCCCACAACTGATGTCCAACTCAACCCTTTCTCAAAGTACACTGCTGATTTTACAGTTATTTTACATGGCATTCCTCTGAAGCATGGTATGGCTAATTCCACCACCAAGGAAAACGGCAAAACTAGAAATGCAATTCCTCAACTCATACTGCAGTCAGTTGACAACAGTAACTTAATGTTAGTAATGAACATTGAGCTACAGTGCTGCCCACCTGGCTACATATACCGAATAGGGTCTGGAGACATGGGAACATGTCACTGTGGAATGACCACAGTGATGGGAATAGAAGAATGCAATGAAACTGACCCAAACAACATTGGTGCTGTATTGCTGGGAGAACATTGGGCTGGATATCTGCCATCCAATGACCAACATAGCTGTGATGAACAGACGTTCTTTAGTGCACCCTGCCCACCTGGATATTGTCAGATATACAAAACTGTTCTTCCTAGTAACAATTCCAGGCACCTACTAGAAGATATAGTCTGTGGAGGGTCATATCGAGAAGGCCTTCTCTGTGGAGACTGCCTTGAAGGAAGTGGCATTGCAGTGAACTTCAATGGAATGAGACCAGTGTGCACCAGTTGTCAGAATGGTCTCAGTACAGTGGGACTTCTTGTTTGGATCCTCAGTGAGTGGGTGCCCATGCTGGTTGTCATGTTCATTGTGATGCTGTTCAACATTGACTTGGTGTCAGGAAGATTCAACTCATTCCTTCTGTTTGCACAACTCCTTGCTTTCTCCAGTGTCAGAGGTGATGCTGAGTTAGGACCTGTGCACATTGCATTTATCAAGATATACCGATTTCTGTATGGCATGTGGAACTTGGACTTCTTTGGAGTGCTCCTACCTCCATACTGTCTCATTCCACACTCACGCCTCACACTGTTACAGACACTCTTGTTGCACTACTCCATTGGACTCTTCCCACTGATAGTGGCCATCACACTCATTGTTCTTGAGAGGTCTGCAGAGAAGTGGATATGCTGTCACCGAGTGGACCAGTGCCTCAGACGGATGAGACGATGGAAGGCAAAGTACTCTGATGGCATGTCTTATGACAGAGCACTTCCTGCCTTTGTCATTCTCGGCTTCACTCGCTTCCTTGTCAGCTCCTCCTACATCCTAGTCAACCAGACCATCACAGGAGAAGATGGAGAAGAGAGGATGGTTGTGTGGTGGCAGGGATCTGTGCCCTATGGCTCCATTCAACACATTGTCTACTTCATACCGGCCATTATCATACTGCTAGTGTTTGTCCTTCTGCCAGCCTTCCTGCTTCTTACTCTTCCCATCGTGCCTCAGTTGTTTGGCAGGCTCATCATAGCTGTACCACCATTGAGGAAGCTACAGAGGATGCAGACATTCTGCAGCAATGTCTACACTGACAGATGAATCTACCACTTTGTCAATGTCTTTCAAGGTTGCTACAAAGAACAATACAGAAGCTTCTCTTCATTCTATCTATTTCACCGCATTATTCATCTTCTAGCTGCTGTCTTCATACCAAGAGCTGAAGTTGCACTCTGCATCCAACTCATCCTTACATTACTATTGTTGCAGCTAATTGTCATTTTCCAACCATACACAGTTAGTCACCTCAACATCCTTGATACTGCTGTTCTTGGGAACATGTCCCTCATTCTTGTCCTGAGTCTGTTAATGAATATTTCAGAGACTCCACTTCAGGCAAAGCAATTCTTTGCTTCTATTAGAATGATCTTCATTTTCCTGCCTCTTTTGTATCCTGCTATTCTATGTGGAAGGAAGGTGTATGTGAAATGCACGAAATTGAGATGCTGTCAAAAGAAGGAGGAAAATGAAGAAGATGATGTAGAACCACTGGTGGTAGATCCAACCGAAGGACTTGGTAATTTTGTGCAAATAACAGAACTTCGTGCTGGAGCCCCTACTTCATCAGACGAGGAATCAGAGACTGAAACTCAGAGTGAAGAAACGCTTCTAGAGAATCAGAATACAGAATCAGTTGTCATTGAATTGGCCATATGAATGCAGCACATCACTGTTACATGTCACTTAATTACTTCATAAATATTATTGCGTTATAGTGGTATGCCTTTGGGTGTACCAATGTCCATAGAGCACTTTGTAATTCAGAACATATGGAGCTAAATAACATGACTTAAACAGTAGTATTGTTAATAATAATCATGCATTAAACATTTTGTGTTAGAGACAGTTCGTTCATTGTTGGATGCAATTGTTGGTGCAAGGTGAAATGCAATCCTCTCAGATTTCTTGCCTATAACTAAAATGTTCAGCTCAGTATTAGCATGTATGCTATAGCATCAGACACGTCTAGTAGTGCCAGTGGCTGCTATTGTACTAAAATACAACGTAATATAGAGGTAAACACTGCATGTATTCAGGGAACTGAGAACAGTGTAAATAGCCTCTCAGCAAAATTTAGAAGAATCAATATGCATATCCCACTGGCAAGCAAGTCTAACGTGCTCTAGGAATTGCATGCATGGTGGTGTGAACTGTTTATGGCATTTTATTTTCTCCTTATTCATCATTGAATTACTGTAGACATGGAACAGTACTAGTATGATTGTATTTTGCACACTGCGCATCATGTTAATGCCCAACATACATACACATAATGACAGTGTACGATGAGGTGAGTTGTGATGTTTACCTTATAGAACACTCACTATCCATGCAGCAGTTCGTACATGAAAATAGGGGCAGACTGGAGGACACTGATCACGAATACATTGAATAGGTCTTGCAAGTATAAAGTTAAAATCATAGATCACATGATGAATCCAACAGATATTAATTCAAGAAAATATAGAACAAGGAGATTTGATATCAATTCACAACAGAGTGTGAGCAGGTACCGGTGGATGTCCACAAACGGCCTTTCCCAAACAATACTAGATTGTGAAAAGTACATGATAGTCAAGTACAGGTCATGCTCACAGCATATGTAATAGCTGTATTAGCATCTTTGACAGAAAACATTCCTCCGAAGATAGTTAATTGCCTGTGCTATTATGTACCTTACAGTGAATTTTCTTGCACTTCTGAAAATGGAAGAGTAATGTTACAGTAACCGTGATATTTGATGCAACCAGTATATTAATTTGCAGTCAATATATTGCCATCTTATACTACATCATAATAGTCTCTCACTACTCATGGTAGCTTATGTTCTGCATTTGAAATTAATATAAGAAGGCTGACCAGTACATTAAGTGAGTTCACAATGTGCAGATTTTGCCCATCATGTACATTAGACATCAGTTTCATTAAAGCATTGAATTCATGGAGTTATCCTGCAATAGAAAGGTAGCATCTGGCCAGCTTTGCCCATCACTAGGTGGTGTGTATTATAGCTATGTCCTATTTGCAGACTTTTGCCACCTATCAGAAATGCCATCATATATGTATGGAGAGTGGTTATACATATCAATCAACAATGACGTGTACATATAACAGAGCACTATATCAGAGATGGCATTAATATTCATTCCACTGCCTTGAAATATTATTAAACAATGCACTTTGTGTCAATATCCAACATTAGTATTATGTATGCATATGTATGACTCTGCGAATATAATCATCAGTTTAGTTATGATGAATATACCTTAAAGCATTTACAGTGCTTTACCAGCAAGTGTAATAATGAATTAGTATGAGTCAGGTTGGAGAACAATGAAGGCATTGAATAGACTGTGTATGAAGTTGAAACCATAATCATACTGTATAGACCGTGTGCTGCATTCAAGTGCTATCAACCAATACAGAACAAGATTTGATATCAGTTTCTTAACAGAGCTTGAGCAGGTAAATGTCCCTAACAAGTCTTTCCCTGAACAATGCTACTGTAGCGTGTGACAAGTGGATGTTGGTCAAAGGTCATGATCACTGCATAATAGTACATGTAAGGCATAGAGTGGAACTGAACACCAGCAGCAAGTATTTAAGAGCAGGCTCTTCTCATATTCACCACAAAGGTGAGATTCAAGCATATTTTCGTAAAACCCGAACTTGCAGCAGCGTGGCATATACAACAGATTTATCTAATTCAGTAAGCTTATGGTACATTAGCACTAGCAATATTATAGTTAACCTTGCAATATACAGTAATGCAATGCAATCTGACCAGCACATTAAGTGAGTTCACAATGTGCAGATTTTGCCCATCATGTACATTAGACATCAGTTTCATTAAAGCATTGAATTCATTGAGTTATCCTGCAATATATAGAAAGGTAGCATCTGGCTAGCTTTGGCAAGGTCGTGTGTATATAGCTATGTCCTATCCGCAGACTTTTGCCACCTATCAGAAATGCCATCATATGTATGGAGAGTAGTTATACATATCAATCAAACGTGTACATATAACAGAGCACTATATCGGAGGTGACATTAATATTCATTCCACTGCCTTGAAATATTATTAAAGAATGCACTTCGTGTCAATATCCAACATTAGTATTATGTATGCATATGTATGACTCTGCGAATATAATCATCAGTTTAGTTATGATGAATATACCTTAGAGCATTTACAGTGCTTTACCAGCAAGTGTAATAATGAATTAGTATGAGTCAGGTTGGAGAACAATGAAGGCATTGAATAGACTATGTATGAAGTTGAAACCATAATCATACTGTATAGACTGTGTGCTGCATTCAAGTGCTATTCAACCAATACAGAACAAGATTTGATATCAGTTTCTTAACTTGCTAAGCTTGAGCAGGCAACTGTCCATAACAGGTCTTTCCCTGAACAATGCTTGGTCAAAGGTCACTGAATACTGGTATATATGAAAGGCTTGAAGGAAGTTGGAAGTGAACACCAGCAGTAAGTATTTAAGAAAGGGCTCATCTTCTATTCACCACAAAGGTGGCAGTCAAAATTGCATTGTGAACCTTAGCTGCAGCATTTCCGTGGCATATACAACAGTTTCACCTGATAGGGTAAGTAAACGGTGGAACTTCTAACAGGAATATTAGCATTATAGTTAACACTGTTACAGTAATGCATTTTCACAGACGAGGAATAGCTAAAAGATACTTTGGAACATGGACTGATCGAACTGTGATTGAACTATTAAGTTGCATTTGTTCCTCTGTGTCAATAACAGGGCACTATAGCCACACAGTGATGAAGGAAAAGCACCTGATGGAGCAGCCTCATGTCCATCCCAGGCAGTCAAGGTATCATCTTCTGTGGATGGTGCTGTGTTGCCTAGTGACAGTTGTCAGGAGTGACAGAGTCATGTGGGTTGACACCAAGGGAGAGGATGGTCCTCAATGCATACACCACACACCAGTAGGTGCACTGATGGCACAGCCACCTCCTAGCAGGTCATGCAAGTCACTGGAGTATGCTCTCAATTATGCTCTGAACAGAACATCCATCAGAGTTGTGTGTGGTACTTATACGCTCCACTCATTTCATGCACCACCAAATAAATTTCAAAGCGTTCTAAAAGAGCATTTTGCTCTAAAGTTGGAGGGGAAATGTGCCACTGATCAGCCCATAATCCAGTGCCCGAATGGAATAACAGTTACATTTAAGGAATTTACAGAGGTGGAGATAGGGGAAATAGCATTCAAAGGCTGTGGAGAACAAGAACACCTTAAGAATGTTGATGATAATCCTGCCTTGTACTTTTCCAACTGCACTAATGTGATGCTACAACATGTAACAGTGCACATAACAGGGCTATATGGCATTGGCATAGTAGTGAAGAACATACCAGCTCATGGTATGATCACTCTGTATGATGTCTCTGTACTGCATAATGGAACATATGGGATGGGAATTCTATGTAACATCCAAGGGAGCAATCATTCACCAGCTGACAACATCAGCCTGTACATGAACATTGTACAGGTGATCAACACAAACACTCACACTGAATATGACCCTTGTATGAAATTCAATGGTATTTACATCAGTGCTTGTGGAACAGGAAGCTACAACAACATCTCACTGCACCATGTAACTGTCCTGAACAGTGCACCAGTATCAGGCAATGGAATAGGTGTTGGCTTATTTGGTGACATGAATAATAACACAGTCAATCTGGTGGGAGCGAATGTTCTAGATGGTTGGGACCAACGCTATAGTAGCAAGAATAGAGCTGACACCTTGACAGAGTGCGCTAGACGACAGCTTGAAATGATGAACAGTACTAAAAACAAATTCTACCACTCTGTGGCAGTCCTGGTGCAAACATCTAGTAACACAATCAATATCACTGGTGCACATGTAGTGAACAGCTATGGTCCTAGGAATGTTAGTGCTTTCACAGTCATCTTCAAAATTCTGGCATCTTTGAACAGGGTAAATTTGCAATATATATTAGTATCAGCTGTAGAATATCCATTCATCATTGCTAACAGGTATGGTTTGCATCTGAAAATTGCTGACAATTCAAGTGGTAATACATTGTTAATACAGTATCTACTGGTAAAAAACATTACCACAGTGTCAGGGACAGGCGTCCGACTGCACTTCGGTGGTCAGTGTACTGGAAATTCTGTACTGTTAGACAGCAGTTCAATTAATAGTCACGTGTCTACAGATGGTGGAAGTCTTGTTGCATATTTTACAGATTACGCAAGAAACAACAGTTTAAATTTGTTTGAAGTATATGTGATGAATAATACTGCAGCGGTAGGAGGTGGGATTCAAATACACCTGTTGGGCTTCTCAACTAGAAACAAAATATCTGCAGAGTTTGTACTTGTTTTTGGCAACAATGCACATGATGGAGGAGGTATGTACATCAGCTTTCGGGACTTTTCAGAACAGAATGCAGTGCATTTAGAAGTAGTTTACATTGCGAGAAACACGCTTAATCCCACCACCAATATGTGTATGGGAGGAGGGATGTTGCTCATTTTTGCAGCAGGCAGTGTTACTGTGCCAACCAATAATGCAGTAGTAATGAATCATACCTGCTTTCTCAATAACACAGCAATGTGTGGAGTTGGTGGAGGTCTGTCTCTATTTTATATGCACTCTCCTTACACTGGAGACAGTGGAGATACAGTTCACATGGACAATTCGGACTTTCAGGATAACAGGGCAGACAATGGACATGCATTTGCCATACAGTCGTCACCAAGGTACAGAAAAGCATTATTTCGAGGGTTCATCTCAACTAACACCTTCAGCTCAATTACTAGATGTAGTATACATGGATGCTACAAGGATTCTGCACTTCATTACCTCTTTGAAAAAGACAGCAAATCTGAAAACATGATTAATACTATGTCAGAACTAAACAAACATGTGAACCCATTCCTTCAAAGTCAAGCACATGGCAGCTTAGTTCTTCTGGTATCAGTTCAGATTAAGCTTCAAGGCAAATTCTATTGTCAAGCAGCTTCACAAGGACTTCTAGCAGTTGATTCAGAAGTCATTTTACAACCAGACTCTTTCAGCTTTTTTCGACTCTGTGTTGCTTCACATGGAGGAGCAATTGCTTTGTATGGTGAAAGTTACATACGTATTTCACCACATTCTGTCATAGCACTGGTTTATAACCATGCCTTCCAACGAGGAGGTGCCCTCTATGTACATTCAACACAAAATACACCACCTCTTGGTCGTTGCTTCCTTCAGTATGAACAAGGACAAGAAGCAAGTTATAGAGGAGGTATCCTTTTCCACAACAACTCAGCAAAACAAGAAGGACAGTCAATCTTCATCAGTGAAGCTGAGAACTGCTTTGGAGATGGAAAGTTGACGTTATATTTTTATCCAACAGAGTTTAGTAATAGCACGTATATACTGAATTTAAGATTTCAGAGGACTGATATGTTTCACACATGTCAAATGTGCTATGTGGATGGTGTCTATTATCCATTCTGCAATGGCACTTCCAACACATCCATTGACATACTACCTCAAGTAGTGTCCCGTCCTGATCATGTGGATGGTGCAGCTGTCGACTTGGATAACCCATTAACTGTTCAGTTCATTCCTGGCAAACAGAAACAGCTTCCCCACAAACAAGCATATGACATACTTGGAAATGTCATCAACACAGTGTTCACGGTACAGATTATCACAGAAGAGCCCACAACTGATGTTTACCTCAACCCTTTCTCAAAGTACACTGCTGATTTTACAGTTATACTACATGGCATTCCTTTGAAGCATGGTATGGCTAACCACCTCTCCATTGGCAATAAAGGCAATGCAGCAACTCCACAACTCGTACTGCAGTCAGTTGACAACAGCAACTTGATGTTAGTAATGAACATTGAACTCCAGTGCTGCCCACCTGGCTACATATACCGAATAGGTTCTGGAGAAAAGGGAACATGTCACTGTGGAATGCCAATGGTGCTGGGAATAGATGACTGCAATGAAACTGACCCAAACAACATTGGTGCTGTGTTACAGAGAAACCATTGGGCTGGGTATCTGCCTGCCATCGATCGGCTTAGCTGTAATGAACAGAAGTTTTTCACTGCACCTTGCCCTCCAGGATACTGTCAAACACTGCAGACCACTCTTCCTAATAAAAACTCCAGGGAACTACTAGAAGATATGGTCTGTGGAGGGTCAAACCGTAAAGGCCTCCTCTGTGGAGACTGCATTGAAGGGTACAGCATTGCAGTGAACTTCAATGGAATGAGACCAGTGTGCACCAGTTGTCAGGATGGCCTCAGTACAGTGGGACTTCTTGTTTGGATCCTCAGTGAGTGGGTGCCCATGCTGGTTGTCATGTTCATTGTGATGCTGTTCAACATTGACTTGGTGTCAGGAAGATTCAACTCCTTCCTTCTGTTTGCACAACTCGTTGCCTTCTCCAGTATCAGAGGTGATGCTGAGTTAGGAACAGTGCATATTGCATTTGTCAAGATATATCGATTTCTGTATGGCATGTGGAACTTGGACTTCTTTGGTGTGCTCCTACCTCCATATTGTCTCATTCCACACTCACACCTCACACTGTTACAGACACTCTTGTTGCACTACTCCATTGGACTCTTCCCACTGATAGTGGCCATCACACTCATTGTTCTTGAGAGGTCTGCAGAGAAGTGGATATGCTGTCACCGAGTGGACCAGTGCCTCAGACGGATGAGACGATGGAAGGCAAAGTACTCTGATGGCATGTCTTATGACAGAGCACTTCCTGCCTTTGTCATTCTCGGCTTCACTCGCTTCCTTGTCAGCTCCTCCTACATTCTAGTCAACCAGACCATCACAGGAGAGGATGGAGAAGAGAGGATGGTTGTGTGGTGGCAGGGATCTGTGCCCTATGGCTCCATTCAACACATTGCCTACTTCATACCGGCCATTATCATACTGCTAGTGTTTGTTCTTTTGCCTTCTTTTCTTGTCCTCACTCTTCCTATTGTGCCTCAGTTGTTTGGCAGACTCATCATAGCTGTGCCACCATTGCGGAAGCTACAGAGGATGCAGACATTCTGCAGCAATGTCTACACTGACAGATGGATCTATCATTTTGTCAATGTATTTCAAGGTTGCTACAAGGAACGCTGCAGAAGTTTGTCTTCACTCTACCTCTTTCACCGTATTATTCAACTCCTTGCTGCTGTGTTCATACCTAGAGCTGAAGATGCCCTTCAAATACAACTCATCCTGACTGTGGTACTGCTATTGCTCATTGCCATTCTCCGCCCATACAACTCAGACAGGCTGAATACCTTGGATACAGCCATCTTGGGTGACATGGTGCTCATCCTTCTCTTGAGTGTTCAGATAGTGAACAGTAACACACCAACTGCATTGAAGCTATTCTATGTTTCTGTTCGAATAATCCTCATCTACCTACCCCTCCTGTATCCTGGGATTCTCTTTGGTAGGAAGGTGTATGTGAAGTTGAAATGCCATCAGTGGAAATGTTGCTTGAAAAAGAAGGTGGATACAGAAGATAATGAAGAGCCACTGCTAGAACATCCAGCAGCCAGACTTGGGAACCTGGTCAATATAACAGAACTGAGAGCTGGACTGCCTACTTCAGCAGATGAAGACACAGAGACTGCCTCTCACAGTGATGAATTGTAACTTGCAATGGCACAAGACTATTCACACTTAGCTCAAAAGAGCTGATTCACTTTGGCATTACAAACATACAATATGTACATAGTACATACATGTAGATGATAGCTACTATCATTTATACTAGTGCTGTTGACAATGTATAGTAGTTGGTTGTAATCAGTATTTCCATGTTTGTATACTTGATATGCAATAATACTGCTAATAATAGTTCTGTAATAATAATGTATTATATGAAACTCACTATTATTATAATTATAAGTAGTTGGGCAAAATACACATAACTGTAGACACCAGTATGAATAGTCCAAGAAGGAAACAGCAAAATGCCAGTTAAATCAGCAACTTGACAAAATTTTAAGTCCTCTAATGAAGATGCTTCATAGCAAGCTGGCAGCAACTTGCTCTTATTTGCATATGCCTTGTTTTAGTGAATGGATCAATCAATGGCCATTGATTTATACTTTTGCTCTAAGGTGACAAATGATATCCCGGGAAGGTGGTTTCTATGCCACTGTACGTATGGATATACTTAGAGACTCAGTGCCTAAAGTAATGTCCATCATCATGCATACTGTGAGGTATGTCAAATGGTAAATGGTCACTGCATGAGGAAGGGATTGATTTAGTGGATACATACAACAGGGGCTTCAGTCCTGGCTCAATATCTCGGTGTCTGCACAAAGTGATGTTTGGGTTAGTACCACTTTATAGTGTAACTGAAAAATTACATGCGTTACATGAATTTCCGCTAATTTATTCAATAAGCAAAGTGATTAATTATTACTTCCATACAAGCAAATTTGGTGCTACAGTAGCAAGTACAGATATAGTATAATTATATATTATATCATTATATGTACACTGGGTACCTTAGATTGATGATGCTATAATATTAATACATTAATATTATAGCATCATCAATCTAAGATTCATAGTTACCAGCCAGTCACAGTGACAGGTTGACAGTGATCACTGACAAAGGACTAGCTGTCATGAGTAGAAGGTCATCGTAGTTTTTACCATCACGCGTGTGTTGGAAGGGAATGAAACGGAACAATCACTGTGCATCAACTCAAAGTGCATGCAAGGCAAGTGCCAGAGCAGGTGCAGTCGAGGGCACATGTCTGAAACAAGCTGCACATGTGTACAACATTGCACATGACAAGGAGAATTAGTTAAACTGCTGAATTATTGGTTATGTAATACCATGCCACACCTACGTCCGCCACCAATGGCTTGTATTGGATACACTATGCATCAACTTGAAAATGACTGTACTATTACAATTACATAAACACGAGCAGCCAATTGGTCACAACACTTTCTGTTTATTGCATGCATGGTGGTCCCCACTAAGATACTGAATATGTTTTGATTCAACCACAACTCTAAAACTTGGTGGGTGAACCCGGTCCACTTGTGAGTAATATTGATTAAAGGTGTCTATTGAATTTAGCATTCCTAGAGTACTACAGGAAGTCCACGTCTGATGCACTAATGTACACATAGATGTGTGTGACCAGAAATGTTCAAATTGTGTGTGGGAGACACATCAGTTTTATGCAAGTGGCATTGCAATACGAGTTGGATGATATACATTTAGTGTAGGTAGTGAGTGTTGCGAATGCACTACTGCAGGCATGGACTATTAATGTGCTTGTCATGAACCCTTCAGACCTAACTGCCATGCAAGGGCCGTGCCTTCTTTTGGTTGACCGAGTAAGTGCATATACTAGTGAAAATGTATACTAAATACACATGCAACATTTGAGCATAACACTTTCTGTTTTTTCCATGCATGATTTCATTCATTTTACATGTTCTGAACAAACAATGAACTACAACCAAATAGGGTCATATAGTGTTCAGGACGTCTCATAATCCTGGCATTTGCCAAATTGATCAGAACATGCCAGGGAATCCTGGCAGGGAGGATTCAAACTGTATGTATTGGCAGATCCGGAAGTGGCTGAGTAGTTGCTGATGATACATATGAATATGATGTATGTAACAATGGAGCTATATATAGGTACATGTACAGGGCACATCAATAAAGCTTTAAGTAGAAACTTGATGAAATATTATTAGAATTTTATAATCTGATGTACACACAAGCCAAGAATGAAATATATAACATGTTCACGGCCTGCATAAGCTAACATACTATACAACATTTTCCCTCTAACATGTAACCAAAGTCAGATCAGACATAAACCTAATACCTGTCATGGTTGCTTGTTCCATTCTGTAAGTATAACAGGCATTATGCTTTACTGATAGTGGAATGTACTTTAAATTAACACTATATTAACGGATAGAAGGTTTTGATACGGACATATCTCTGATACACTCTGTATCCTCTACAATACCTCCATGTGCGTATGTTGCATGTGAGCAGCGAAGTTCTGAAACCCATGATAACATGTAGCCTATGAATCACTAGTCTAGCCCGCTAGTCCCTTCTCCTGGCCCCTGATTGCACGAGTAGGGCTAGCAGGCCAGACTGATGAATCACATACCATGTGTTTCATTACATGGACAGTAAATTATTGGGATTGCTGAAGAGAGGACAAATACTGCCAACAAAGGACTGAGTGTATAGCTGAAGAGATGAAGAATGATACTAACAACTAGTCAAATTATGCTAGGCTACACTGAGTGACCCCACCAGAATAATACAATATAAATCATGCACATTACCTGAGCTGAGCATGTACATGAATGCACAATACAAACATTATTGTGACCTCTAATGCGTACGTATGTATGTACATATGTACGTATGTATGTACGTAATGTGTATTGTATACTTATAAGTGCCATCAACCATACAGTTTCATGTTGGTTGGGCGACTCGAGATTGATTTCAGTTTCCTTGTTTAAATTTAGTACAGTAATTGCATTAGCTAATAACATAACTGCTAGCATACATAATAATATTATTATATAAGTGACTTCAACAAGTTCTTTGACCCTATACCTACAAATTGGTATTCAAGAGAGGACCAGTTGATAGAAGTCTCAACAAGTACCAGTTCAAAGATATAGATCAAATCTTACCATTCTTTTCCAGAAACACTCATAACCTTGTGAGGTATGTAAGTGCACTTTACTACAAACTATGAGCAAATCTTAAAGAGAAATCTGAAATCTTTTACTTAAAACGCTAATATCTTCTTCATTGTTAAACTGTCTTGGGATAACATCTGCTGTACATTTCCATTTGCATTTGTCTAGTTCACATAGAAGATTCTTCAGGAAAGAAGCAACAGAAAATCGTTGTCCAAACTGAGTCTTAGGCAGCTGACGATGGACCATCATCAAGTCCAAGTCTGTCACAGGATGTCGTACACTCTCCTTCTGTGGATGGTGCTGTGTTGCCTAGTGACAGTTGTCAGGAGTGACAGAGTCATGTGGGTTGACACCAAGGGAGAGGACGGTCCTCAATGCATACACCACACACCAGTAGGTGCACTGATGGCACAGCCACCTCCTGGCAGGTCATGCAGGTCACTGCAGTATGCTCTACAAAACATTATGGGCAGCACGTTGATCAAAATCACATGTGGCACCCACAAACTCCAGCCAGGTTATTATTATGGACCACATGATGGATTCTACTCATTCTCAAATGGCTCATTTGTGTTATGGATAGTGGGTGAATGTGCCACTAATCGACCTACAGTTCAGTTTTTGAATAGAACAACAGCTACATTTTCAGATTTCAGTAAGTTAACAATCAGGGAAGTGGTATTTAAAGGCTACAACAAAGATGAAGACTATGTACACCCAAAGCCTGCACACAAACACAACCCCACCCTGTATATCTACCGCTGTACTAATGTGACACTACAGAATGTAACAGTTCATGTTGCAGGGCTATATGGCATTGGCCTAGCTATGGACACAATTATTGCTCATGGGGTGATCACACTGTACAATGTTTCTGTACTGCATGAAGGAACATATGGAGTTGGAATTATCTGTAACATCTACGGAAGCTATCTTTCACCGGTACTCAATTTCAGCCTGTACATGAATAATGTACAAGTTGTCAATACAAACACTCACACCAAATATGACCCGTCAATGCAATTCAGTGGAATTCAGGTAAATGCTAGAGGAACAGGAATTGGAACCAAAATCTCACTGTACAATGTAACAGTTTTTAACAGTGCTCCTGTAGCAGGCTATGGAATAGTTGTACGCTTGTCCGGTGACATGCACAACAGCACTGTAAACTTGACAAAGGTCAAAGTTACTGATGGATGGGACAAACGTTACCAAACCAAGAACGAAACTGAAGTTCTGGCTGAATGTGCCAGTAGGCAGTTGGATATGATCAATAAAACAGATAATACTGCGCGTAATGTCTACTCTTCCATTTCTGTGTTAGTACTATCATCACATAATAACACAATATATGTTACCAATATATATGTGCTTGCAAGCTATGGTCCTCTGAATGTAACTGCTCTGGATTTCACCTTTGCTGGTCTGGCAACATTAAACAAAGTTTATATAAAATTTGCAATACTTACAGCAATTGGAAACCCAATTAACAACAGGTATGGTTTGGTAGTCCTCTTCTCTGACAGAACTAGTCAAAACACTGTGGAAGCGCTCATTTTACATGTTTCGAACCTTTCTACAGTATCGGGAGCAGGAATACTATTGTCCTTCATTGGAAAGTGTTCCAGAAATAGTGTAGTGCTAAACGTGAGCAGAATTGATAGTATTTATTCAGTGGAAGGCAGAATTCTTGTGGCAAATATTGGGGACTATGCAGAGAATAATAACATCACATTTCACATGTTACAAGTCATTAACAATGCTGCACTGCAATGTGGTGGGATTCAAATACAATTCACTGGATTTGCAAGAAAAAATAGCATTGTTTCAATCTTTTCCGCTATTGCACACAACTTTGCAATTGTTGGAGGAGGTATGTGCATTCAGTTTGCCAACTTTTCAGAAAGAAATGCAGTGTTTCTGTTGGGAAATTATATCTTGAATAACACAGCACTTTCCGTTTCCAATATCAGTGTGATGGGAGGAGGAATCCATCTAGAATTTATAGGAAATAAGGCTATGTTTGCAACAAAAAATATGGTGGTGGTGAACAGTACAATATTCCTTCACAATAAAGCAAGAGGTGGAGTTGGTGGAGGGCTGTCTGTGCTATATTTGCACTCTCCTTATACTGGAGACAGAGGAGACAAACTTCACATAAACAGTTCTCAGTTCCTCAATAACTATGCAGATTATGGACATGCATTTGCAATGCAGTCATCCCCACAGTACAGAAAAGCACTGTTCCAAGGGATCTCTTTAACTAATACCAGTTGTTTTCTTATAAAGTCCAGAAGGTACGATTATGATTTAGATGAAATGTACAAATCATTGCTTACACCAATTGCTGAATTCCCCGATAATCATTCTGCAGAAGAGGACTTGGCAACTCGTGACCTATTGAGCAAAGTTGAAGCTATTATAATGAATGCTACTACAAAATTTATGAAGAAGCTGGTTAACCCTTTCTTTCAAATGCAGATAGAAACCAATACAAGCTTGGCTTTCTTAGCATCAGTACAAATTAGACTTCATGGGATCTTCCTTTGTGGAGCAGCTTCACAAGGAATACTAGCAGTTGATTCTGAGATCATTTTGCATCAAGATTCCATGACAAGCTTTGGCTATTGTGTTGCTTCACATGGAGGAGCAATTGCTTTGTATGGAGATAGTTACATACGTGTTTCCAATAAATCAACACTCCATTTTACTAACAACTATGCCTTCCAGCGAGGAGGTGCCCTCTATGTACATTCAACAACACATGCAGTACCTCGTGTACGTTGCTTTCTTCAGTATGAACATGGCACTGCAGAAGGCAAATCAGTCATCGTGTTTGAGCACAATTCTGCTATGCATGAAGGACAGTCTATTTACATCAGTGATGCTGAAAATTGTTTTGGAAGCAAAATACAGCTATCTTTTTATGTATTTCATTATCCACAAAGTACTAGTTTGATCTATCCATTAATCAATCAGACTCAAGTAAAGTTCATATGGCAGGGGGCTGTCATCACAAATATCACATTTTCTGGATTTAAGAGAACAATTGATTCTCCATTTCACTCGGAGAAATTGTGTGTTGTGGATTTCCTTGACAATAGTAATTCATTCTGCAATAGTACTAACACCATGTCCATTGACACACCTCCCCAAATAGTATCTCGTCCCTATCAAGTGGATAATGGAGCTGTTGATTCGGACAACCCTTTGACAATTACATTCATTCCAGGCAAGCAGAGAAAACTTCCCTTCAAACATGCATATGACAAGCTTGGGAATGTCATCAACACTGTGTTTACGGTACAAGTAATCACGCAAGAACCCGCAGCTAATGTCCAGCTCAACCCTTTCTCCAAGTACACTGCTGATTTTAACGTTATTCTACATGGCATTCCTCTGAAACATGGCATGGTCAGCCACATATCCACCACAAATGAACAGCACGCTGCAGGAAATGAACCTCCACGACTTGCACTACAGTCAGTGGACAACAGCAACTTACTGTTAATAATGAACATTGAGCTCCAGTGCTGTCCACCTGGCTACGTATACCGAATAGGGTCTGGAGACATGGGAACATGTCACTGTGGAATCTCCATGGTTACAGGAATAGAAGAATGCAATGAAACTGACCCAAACAACATTGGTGCTGTGTTACAAGGAGACTACTGGGCTGGGTATCTGCCGTTCAATGACCAACACAGCTGTAATGGACAGAAGTTCTTTAGTGCACCCTGCCCACCAGGATATTGTCAAACACAACTGTCCACTCTTCCTACAAACAACTCCATGAAACAACTAGAAAATGCCATCTGTGGAAAATTAAATCGAAAAGGCCTCCTCTGTGGAGATTGTCTTGAAAGAAATGGTATTGCAATAAACTTCAATGAAATGAGACCAGTGTGCGCCAGTTGTCAGGGTGGTCTCAGTACAGTGGGACTTCTTGTTTGGATCCTCAGTGAGTGGGTGCCCATGCTGGTTGTCATGTTCATTGTGATGTTGTTTAACATTGACTTGGTGTCAGGAAGATTCAACTCCTTCCTTCTGTTTGCACAACTCCTTGCTTTCTCCAGTGTCAGAGGTGATGCTGAATTAGGAACAGTGCACATTGCATTTGTCAAGATATATCGATTTCTGTATGGCATGTGGAACTTGGACTTCTTTGGAGTGCTCCTACCTCCATACTGTCTCATTCCACACTCACACCTCACACTGTTACAGACACTCTTGTTGCACTACTCCATTGGACTCTTCCCACTGATAGTGGCCATCACACTCATTGTTCTGGAGAGGTCTGCAGAGAAGTGGATATGCTGTCACCGAGTGGACCAGTGTCTCAGACGGATGAGACGATGGAAGGCAAAGTACTCTGATGGCATGTCTTATGACAGAGCACTTCCTGCTTTTGTCATTCTTGGCTTCACTCGCTTCCTTGTCAGCTCCTCCTACATCCTAGTCAACCAGACCATCACAGGAGAGGATGGGGAAGAGAGGATGGTTGTGTGGTGGCAGGGATCTGTGCCCTATGGCTCCATTCAACACATTGCCTACTTCATACCAGCCATCATCATACTGCTAGTGTTTGTCCTTCTGCCAGCCTTCCTGCTCCTCACCCTTCCCATTGTGCCTCAGTTGTTTGGCAGGCTCATCATAGCTGTGCCACCATTGAGGAAGCTGCAGAGGATGCAGACATTCTGCAGCAATGTCTACACTGACAGATGGATCTACCACTTCGTCAATGTCTTTCAAGGTTGCTACAAAGAGCATTTGAGGAGTTTCTCTTCTCTCTACCTCTTTTATCGTATCATTCAACTCCTTGCTTCTGTATTCATACCCAGTAGTGAAGATGCCCTGCGGATTCAACTTATCCTTACATTGATACTACTCTTGTTAGTTGTTGTATTCCAGCCATACACCATTGCCCAACTCAACAATCTGGACACAGCTATACTGGGGAACATGTCTCTCATTCTTGTCTTGAGTCTGCAAGTATCCAGTGCAAACAGTCAAATAGGAACAAAGCTATTTTTTGCCTTTGTAAGGATGATCCTCATTTACCTGCCCCTCCTCTATCCTGGAATTCTGTTTGGAAGGAAGGTGTATATGAAGTGTCCCAAGTTGAGATGCTGTCACAGGAAGAGGGAAAATGAAGAGGATAATGAAGAGCCACTGATCATTGATCCAACGGAAGGACTGGGCAATTTTGTGCGAATAACAGAACTTCGTGCTGGAGCCCCCACTTCATCAGATGAGGAATCGGAGACTGAAACTCAGAGTGAAGAAACAATTCTGGAAAATCAGAATACTGATGCAGTTGTTGTTGACTTAGCAGTATGAATGCAAAATTGCCGTCCACGAATACATTATAGATAAGTAGTGGTATTGCCTTTGAATTCAAATTTTGTATCCATAGAATACTGCATTAATTAGAACTTACTGCATGACTTGTACTAGTGTTTAGTTTAATTCCAATAAATGGGCAAATAATTCCTCTTTCAGTGCAAAATGCATAATGTTGTTGCAAATCGCGCATGTCCGACAGGTGTCTTAACAACCCTACACATTATATATATAGCATGCATGGTATATACCATTAAACAGGGCTAGTGGGAATAGCTGTAATTCATTGGAATATAGTGTATCACTTCCTGTGGATTTGGTACTGAACAAACAGATGAAAGGCCGTCCATTTAAATTCTAAAATAGTCAATTGTATGCATGTCATAAAATAATTATGCTTATCTTTCTCCCATGCATTGGTGAGCCAAGGAATTTTCACTGTTTACTTACTGTACTACTACAGATATGCGCATTTTGTTGCATCCTATCATATTGTAATTAGAAATTGAAGTATTATTACAATTTACATAGAATTCAACCTTGAATTAATTTTCTTGTCATGAGTATGGATCGGATTTCAACCTTGCTAATTTCATATTTGAACCTCAATCATAGTTCAAAGCCCTTGCTATAAGCAAGGCAAAGTGGAAACTCACACAGTACAGGTGGTGTCCATTCGCCATGCATACTTATATCATATTCATCAGTTTCATTAAAGTATTGAGTACATGGAGTAATTCAGCGAGACAAAGGTGGCATTGATCAGTCCACGGCAGGATTATTGTCATCACAAAGTCGTGTGTATGATATGGAATTGACCTATCCATAGTCATATGCTACTCATAAGTTATGATGAACACTATCCCATGTATAGAAAGTAGCTATAATTATATGATTGTCAGTCAACATTAAATGTGTACATCAAACAGAGATATGGCCCATAGTTTATTTATAATAATTATTAGATCTCACAAAAAGCGATATAATTATGCTGATTGGATGTGGTGTTTATGCCACTGTACACAAATTGGCAAGTACACTAATTGGCATTGGTCAGGTTGGAGAACATCTAAGTCATTGAATAGACAATGTATGAAGTTGAAATCTTGTATAATTATAGTAAAGACTGTTGCTTTCGAATGCAATTGATATCATTTTCTCCATAGACTGAGAGCATCAGCAGGTGAATGCATATAGGTACAGTAGAGGTATGATAGGAATCCTTATGTATAGTTATGCTGGTTCACTTATACATGTCCAGTTTTCCTGTGAAGTATACATTGCGAGCTAACAAGTCAAACTGGTACCTGGCTGATCTCTCACACAATTGATTTTATTGGCAACATTGGAGCAACACAATCTGAGCATGCCACCACCACTTAGAATGATTGTGGATAGAGCGGTGAAGCATGATTAACTAGCAGTGCTGGAGTTCAGAGCTAACATCCTGGCATTGATTGAGAGGAAGAACATACGAAAATACAGCAAGAGTGCTGGCCTCATGAGTTTCATTTTATCAACATAGAAATGTGATGGTTCTGGGCAATAGTAAACAGATTTTTCTCTTATTGTAGCAACAGGAGAGTTACACAAATGCCGACATTTTAGAATGCATGTCCATCAAGCATCAAATAAAAGCCTAGGGCAGCTAAAGCACATGCAGTAGAAATTGTGTTTCTATACTAGGCAGTCTTTTGATACTCCCAGTTTACATCTTCAACTTCTTGCCTTTTCATTATAGGTGTTGCTATAAGTTTATCAGTTCATTATCATAGTATTTGGAGTAGGACATTTACTATATTATTTGACCAATCAACCTAACTACGTACGAGTACAGGTGGAAATTAAGTCTCAACATATTCATCTTAACAAGTACAGCTAGTGCAAAATTGAGAAAGTAGTGGGACACAATCACATTGTGCAGGTGTGGATCAGAACATGTGTGTGTGTGTGTGTGTGTGTGTGTGTGTGTGTGTGTGTGTGTGTGTGTGTGTGTGTCTGTCTGTATATTGTGTATGTGTATACCGTATACAACCACTGAGAGCATAGATGAGGAGCATTGTTTACAGTATTCACATGCAAATGCACGTAGCACAGACATTTTCATCTATAGACATAGGAAATAAATTCTGTGATATGAGTATATCCAGTGATGGTCTTAATGTCTGCAGCATATACTGAAAGAAATGGAGAACATTGCAAAGTGCACTTCCTCAAGATAACCTGCTGTCATCTGCCACACAATCAATTTGAAAAGTGAACTTGAAGTACACACAAGCACAAAGTACACTGTGTGTTGGTGCTTAAAAAAGCAACATTCGTGCAATTCTCATAAAGTGTAGTCAGTGACAATAAGCCTTTCAGCGACGGACACCTTCTTCAGCAGTTAGACTAAGCTCCCTGTTGTATTAATTCCATACCATGGGGAATTGCTCAAGAATATCCCATTTCTAGTTCTTTGACAGAGTCACAAGCCTATACACACTAATGGGTGTAGAATTCTCATGATTGCATAGAATGACAAAACTGTATACTGAAATACTGAAGTAGACATGGTCAAACAAGTGTGTCAGGAATCAATTTGGGCAAGTGCTGGGCCACAATAAAAGTGAATCACACAAAATAGTTTATGGTTATCAGTACTACATAGCTTCAATAGCTCAATCTCATTAATTCTCCGAGTCTGTGTATGAGAAATGGATGATTTTGAACTGCTAGCTTTGCAATAGCTTTTACGTACAAAATCACAATGTAGTTACAACTGGGCAACACCTAATTGTGAAGGCAGCTGGTGTGTCTGGCATTGGCATTAATTCAAGAGTGACTTGATTGTGGAGCTTTATATCAGGATGAAAAGCAATAATAATTATGATGGATGTTGCTGATTTAGATGGTAATCAGGATTCATACCTACTGGCAACCAGTTGTTCAACCTCTGGTTTATTTGTAGCTGCAATTAAATATCAAACTTCATGATTAGGCTCCTTACTGATAATACAATGAAATAATGACTGTTCAGGTTAAGATTTAAAAAGATGATGTTAGCAAGGCGGGGGATTACGAACACTGCCATTTCTGAATGGTCTCCAAAGGTGAGGTCCAGGACAGCCAAACAGAAAGTGATTTCTTATCAACCCCTACAGATACCCCAATGTATATCTTCACCTTCAATGTATTTTCAGTATCACAACTAATCACTTTTCATATTGGGTTCAGCTATACTTTCATATGCAGTTTCAATAGTCCATATAAAAATTTGAGTGGGATATGTGCTGCCACATGCAGATCAACTTAGGTGCCAGCATAATCATATGATGCACCTCAACAAGTTCTTTCACAGATTGACATTCACATTAGAAACAGCTTGAGAGAATTTCGACAGAAAGAGGAGCACAGAAGGAACTACAGACATACAAGTAAGTTATTTAGCTAACCAATAACCAATGTATTATGCAGTTATCAGAGATGATGCGACTGAAGGATGAATTCTAAATTTGAGACTGATTAAAAGTCTACTGCAATGCAATTTGGCCAAACACATATTACTGCTACTGTAAAATACCATCCTTCCATGCAGTTTGCAGAAGAGGTTGATTCTTTGGTTAACAAGCAGCAGATAGCAATTCATGCTAATGGAGCTGAAGATGGAACTCCATCACAGGTTGTCAGGTTATTTACTGCAGTGGATGATGCTGTGTTGCCTAGTGACAGTTGTCAGGAGTGACAGAGTCATGTGGGTTGACACCAAGGGAGAGGACGGTCCTCAATGCATACACCACACACCAGTAGGTGCACTGATGGTACAGCCACCTCCTAGCAGGTCATGCAGGTCACTGCAGTACGCTCTGTGGAATGCTCTGAACAGCACAACCATCAGAGTTATGTGTGGTACTCATACACTCCAGACATATCATGTACCACCAAATGCGTTTCAAAGCAATAAGAATGAGCCTTTTGCTCTAAAGTTGGAAGGGGAATGTACAATTGATCGGCCCATAATCCAGTGCCTGAATGGAACCTCAGTTATATTTAAGGACTTTACAGAAGTAGAGATAGGGGAAATATCATTCAAAAGCTGTGGAGAACAAGAACATCTTAAGAATGTTGATGATAATCCTGCCTTGTACTTTACTAACTGCACTAATGTGCTGCTACAACATGTAACAGTGCACATAACAGGGCTATATGGCATTGGCATAGTAGTGAACAGCACACTCGCTCATGGTGTGATCACTCTGTATGATGTCTCTGTACTGCATAATGGAACATATGGGTATGGAATTTTCTGTAACATCCAAGGAATCAATCAATCACCAGCTGACAACATCAGCCTGTATATGAATAATGTACAAGTGGTCAGCACAAACACTCACACTGAATATGACCCTTCAATGTTATTCCTTGGCATTGATGTATATGCTTGGGGAACAGGAAGTGGCGCCAATATCTCACTGCACAATGTAACAGTCTTCAATAGTGCACCGGTACCAGGCAATGGAATAGGTGTTGGCTTAATTGGTGACATGAACAACAGCACTGTCAATATAGTGGGAGTGAACGTTGTGGATGGTTGGGACCAACGCTATAGTAGAAAGAATAGAACTGACATCTTGACAGAATGCGCTAGACGGCAGCTTGAAATGATGAAAAGCAATACTAAGAACCAATCCTATCTTTCTATAACAGTCCTGGTGGAAACATCTAGTAACACAATCAATATCACTGGTGCACATGTAGTGACCAGCTATGGTCCTATGAACGTTTTTGCTTTCTCAGCCATGTTTCAAAATCTGGCGTCTTTGAACAGGGTAAATTTGACAAATGTGTCAGTTTCCGCTATAGCATATCCATTTATCATTGCTAACAGGTATGGTTTGTATCTGATACTTATTGACAATACAAGTGTTAATTCAATAATAATAAGGAATCTGCTGATAGTGAACATTACCACCGTGTCAGGGACAGGCGTCAAACTAGACTTCAGAGATCAGTGTACTGGAAACAGTGTACAGTTAGAGAGGAGCACAATTGCCTATCATGTGTCTAAGGATGGAGGAAGTCTTGCTGCAAGTTTTACTGATTATGCCAATAACAATAGTCTAACTTTGTCTCGCTTATTTGTGGAGAATAATACTGCTGGTGAAGGAGGTGGGATTCAAATACGACTGTTGGACTTCTCAACTAAAAACAGCATATCCACAGTGGTTGTACTTGTTTCTGGCAACAAAGCACATGCTGGAGGTGGTGTGTTCATCAGATTTCAGGACTTCTCTCAACAGAATACAATGCATTTAGATGCAGTTTACATCATGAATAACACGCTTAGTCCCACCACCAATATCTGTATGGGAGGAGGAATGTTGCTCATTTTTGCAGCAGGCAATGTTACTATGCCAACCAATAATGCAGTAGTAATAAATCATACCTGGTTTATCAATAACACAGCAATGTGCGGAGTTGGTGGAGGTCTGTCTCTATTTTATGTGCACTCTCCTTACACTGGAGACAGTGGAGATACAGTTCACATGGACAATTCGATTCTTCTTGATAACAGGGCAGACAATGGACATGCATTTGCACTACAGTCATCACCAAGGTACAGAAAAGCATTATTTCGAGGGTTTAGCTCAATTAACACCATCTGTACTTTCACGAATGTAACACACAAAATATACTATGAATACATAAACATAGCTGTCAGGTGCCTCATTCATGGATGCTACAATCATTCTATGGCAGCTATCCTCAACAACAGTGAAATCTTCATCAAGGAGCAATTCATAATAGAGAATTTTATGTCAGAACTAAACAAACATGTTAACCCATCCCTTCAAATCCAAGCACATGGTAGCTTAGTTCTTCTGGTATCGGTTCAGATTAAGCTTGATGGCAATTTCTCTTGTGCAGCTACTTCACAAGGACTTCTAGCATTTGATTCAGAAGTCATTTTACCACCAGACTCCATCACATATTATAGACACTGTGTTGCTTCCAACGGAGGAGCAATTGCATTGTATGGTGAAAGTTACATACGCATTTCGCCAAATTCTTTAATGTCACTGACCTATAACCATGCTTTTCAACGAGGAGATGCCCTCTATGTTCATTCAGCACCTCATGCAGCCACTCATGCACGCTGCTTCCTTCAGTATGAGCAAGGACATGAAGCAAGTAAAGGAGGTATCAATTTTCAGAATAACTCAGCAAAACATGAAGGACAGTCAATCTTCATCAGTGAAGCTGAAAACTGCTTTAGAAACAGAAATACGAAGTTATATTATTTCCCATCACAATTCCAAACATCTAGCACAAGCTATATGCTGAATTTAAGATTTCAGAGACTGATAAGTTCTACACAGGTCAAATGTGCTATGAGGATGATGTCCTTTATCCATTCTGCAATGGCACTTCCAACACATCCATTGACATACTACCTCAAGTAGTGTCCAGACCTGATCATGTGGACGGTGCACCTGTTGACTTGGATAACCCATTAACTGTTCAGTTCATTCCTGGCAAACAGAAACAGCTTCCCCACAAACAAGCATATGACATACTTGGAAATGTCATCAACACTGTATTCACCGTACAGATTATTACAGAACAGCCCACAATTGATGTTCACCTCAACCCTTTCTCAAAGTACACTGCTGATTTTACAGTTATTCTACATGGCATTCCTTTGACACATGGCATGGCTAACCTCTTCTCCACCACCAACAAAAGCAACGAAACTGGAAATGCAACTCCACAACTCGTACTACAGTCAGTTGACAATAGTAACTTGATGTTAATAATGAACATTGAGCTCCAGTGCTGTCCACCTGGCTACATATACCAAATAGGGTCTGGAGACATGGGAACATGTCACTGTGGAATCTCCATGGTTTCAGGAATAGAAGAATGCAACGAAACTGACCCAAACAATATTGCTGCTGTGTTGCAGGGAGACTGCTGGGCTGGATATCTGCCATCCAATGACCAACATAGCTGTAATGGACAGAAGTTCTGTAGTGCAACTTGCCCAACAGGATACTGTCAAACACAACGGTCCACTCTTCCTACAAACAACTCCAGGGAACAACTGGAAGACAGCGTCTGTGGACGGTCTAGCCGCCAAGGCCTCCTCTGTGGAGACTGCCTTGAAGGGTACAGTACTGCAATCAATTTTAATGGAATGAGACCAGTGTGCACCAGTTGTCAGGATGGCCTCAGTACAGTGGGACTTCTTGTTTGGATCCTCAGTGAGTGGATGCCCATGCTGGTTGTCATGTTCATTGTGATGCTGTTCAACATTGACTTGGTGTCAGGAAGATTCAACTCTTTCCTTCTGTTTGCACAACTCCTTGCCTTCTCCAGTATCAGAGGTGATGCTGAGTTAGGAACAGTGCATATTGCATTTGTCAAGATATACCGATTTCTGTATGGCATGTGGAACTTGGACTTCTCATTCCACACTCACACCTCACACTGTTACAGACACTCTTGTTGCACTACTCCATTGGACTCTTCCCACTTATAGTGGCCATCACACTCATTGTTCTAGAGAGGTCTACAGAGAAGTGGATTTGCTGTCACCGAGTGGACCAGTGCCTCAGACGGATGAGACGATGGAAGGCAAAGTACTCTGATGGCATGTCTTATGACAGAGCACTTCCTGCCTTTGTCATTCTTGGCTTCACTCGCTTTCTTGTCAGCTCCTCTTACATCCTTGTCAACCAGACCATCACAGGAGAGGATGGAGAAGAGAGGATGGTTGTGTGGTGGCAGGGATCTGTGCCCTATGGCTCCATTCGACACATTGCATACTTCATACCAGCCATTATCATACTGCTAGTGTTTGTCCTTCTGCCAGCCTTCCTGCTCCTCACTCTTCCCATTGTGCCTCAGTTGTTTGGCAGGCTCATCATAGCTGTTCCACCATTGAGGAAGCTACAGAGGATGCAGACATTCTGCAGCAATGTCTACACTGACAGATGGATCTATCATTTTGTCAATGTCTTTCAAAGTTGCTACAAAGAACGCTTCAGAAGCTTCTCTTCACTCTACCTCTTTCACCGAATCATTCATCTGGTAGCTGCTGTTTTCATTCCAAGAGCTAAAGATGGCCTCTGCATCCAACTCATCCTTACTTTGGTACTGTCACAGCTAATTGTCATTCTCCAGCCATATTCTGCTAGTCACCTCAACATCCTCGATACAGCTATTCTTGGGAATTTGTCCCTCATTCTTGTCCTCAGTCTGTTAATGAATAATGTAGACACTCTGTCAGGAACAAAACAATTCTATGCCTCTCTAAGGATGATCCTCATTTACCTTCCTCTCCTCTACCCTGGTATCCTCTTTGGAAGGAAGGTGTACATGAAATGTCCCAAGTTGAGATGTTGTCAGAAGGAAGAGGAAAATGAAGGCAATGATATGGAACTACTGTTAGTTGATCCAACAGCAAGACTGGGCAATTTTGCGCGAATAACAGAACTTCATGATCATCAGATGAGGAATCAGAGACTGAGACTCAGAGTGAAGAAATGCTTCTAGAAAATCGAAATACAGAATCAGTTGTCGTAGACTTGGCCGTATGAACACAGCACATCACTGTTACATGCCACTTAATTACTGCATAAAACATTATAGGGTTAGAGTGTTTTGCCAATAGATGTACAAATGTCCATAGAGCACTGTGTAATTCAGAATGTATGGAGCTAAGCAGCATGACTTAAACTGTAGTATTGTAAATTATTCATTAAAGGATCGTTTTTGGATACAATTGAAGGAGAAATGCAATCCAGCTCAGCATTAGCATGCATGCTACTATCAGACAAGTCCAATAGTGTCGGTGGGTGCTATTGTACTATAAGGGCATGCGCACCAGATGCTCAATGTTTGTAGGGGATGCAATATTCCCCAGTGAAGTACACTGGGGCACCAGATGTTCAATGTTTGTAGGGGATGCACTATTCCCCAGTGAAGTACACTGGGGCACCAGATGCTCAATGTTTGTAGGGGATTCAATATTCCCCAGTGAAGTACACTGGGGCACCAGATGTTCAATGTTTGTAGGGGATGCAATATTCCCCAGTGAAGTACACTGGGGCACCAATGTTCAATGTTTGTAGGGGATTCAATATTCCCCGGTGAAGTACACTGGGGTACCAGATGCCTAATGTTAGCAGGGGATGCAATGCTCACCGATGGAGTACACTGGGGCATCACTTGCCCAAAGCTTGTAATGGATACAATATTCTTATTTGAAGCTCACTGGGGCACCAGATGCTCGTTGTCTGCAAGGGTTGCAATATTCACTGGTGAAGTTCACTGGGGCACCAGATGCCCAATGTCTGCAAGGGATGCAATATTCCCCAGTGAAGCTCACTATGGCACCAGTTGTCCAATGCTTGTAGGACTAAATATGACAACAACATTCTTTGTACAATGAAGACAGTATGATGTACAAAATTGGGTTGCAGGTCAAAGTGTCTGATTGATGCAGACTTGCACTTGGGAAGCAGAAATAAGAATGATTTAATACTGGAATAATATGAGAAATGGGGGAGCAGTGTTAACAGGTCGATGACAAGCAACTCAACAATGAATGTTACTCTGTGTTCACAATGGGTCAGGTTGCAAAGGCACTACCCACCTAGCTATTGTAAGAGTTGATGTGATCTCCATCAGCTCCCATCCTTCGATAGTAAGTTAATTGGAAGGAAGAAATTTTATGGCAAAAGCAAATTGGATTAGCCAATAGTGCGTACGTACATTCCAAAATATTTTTTAGTAAATTGCATTATTTGTGGATAATTATGCTAAAGGATGAGCACTTTTGAAAGCAGAAATTTTGGGCTGTATCATCAGATGTGTATTTATGTCCATGACAATTGTGCTGTCCTGTAGTTAAAAATAAGAACGTGCAATTTCATATTATGCATAAGCATGGTTCATAGGGGCAGCGAAATGAGTAGTTGCCTGCAGGGCGTCGTAGCTCAGTGGCTAGAGCACTGGCAGCAAAGCCAGATGTCCTGGGTCCGACTCCCAGTGGCGGCACTTCCTTGCAGCCCCATGCCGTTTCAGAGGTCTATGGACAGTAACGACGTCAATCGTGGCTTGTTTTCAACAAGTTGCCTAAATTACAAAATATTAATGCCATCGGTCAGATGTGGAACTGTCCCAGACTACTGCTATTATGTACCTTGCACTAATACCTGTGGTATCCGATTGGCTTACAATACTGCCCTGACAGTCTGTAGTATTTAGTTACTTTCTGTGTGTGTGTGTTCTATCTTTAGTACTATGTTACTGTACTTATATAGCATGGCTACCTATTATGGTTGCTGTAGTGTGTTAACTGTTAATTTGTATGTGACTACACAATGTCATGCTTATTGTCCTATTGCTCTGTACGGTTGAGTTGCTGAATAACATTGTTGTTCACAAGAGTCCAGCCTGTGATTGAACCCTCGGTACACGAGCACTACAATACCCGGGCAACACACAAACATACACATGAATGACACTGTACAATGAGGTGAGTTGTCATGTGAATACCTGTTTACAGCACTCGAGCTCACTATGTATGCAGCAGCAAGTACATGAATAGGGTCAGGTGGGAGGACATTGAGCACATTGAGTAGAGCTTGCTTGTATGAAGTTGAAATCACAGACTGCTGTATCCAACAGTTATTGAACCAATACAGAACAAGATTTGTTATCAGTTTCTCAACAGAGCATGAGCCAGTGGATGTCCATAACAGGTCTTTCCCAAAGCAATACTAGCATGTGACAAGTGCATGTTGGTCAAAGGTCATGACCACGCCTACATAGTGCATGGAGTATGAGAGAACTGAACACAAGCAAGTATTTAAGAGCAGGATCTTCTCGTATTTGGCACAGAAGTGACAGTCTAACATGCTTGAAAACCATATTTACTGTGCAGCAACAACAACGCCTTTGCATTCTTACATTTGTACTTTTGTGTATCCTCAACTGCAGTTCAAAGCAAATTGAATTAGCCAATAGTACGTACGTACATTCCAAAATATTTTTTAGTAAATTGCATTAATTGCACATAATTATGCTAAAGGACGAGCTCTTTTGAAAGCAGAAATATTGGGCTGTATCATCAGATGTGCATTTTTGTCCATGGCAGTTGTGCTCTCCTGTAGTTAAAAATAAGAACATGCAATTTCATAATTTATGCATAAGCATGGTTCATAGGGGCTGTGAAGCGAGTGGTTGCCTGCGGGGTGTCGTAGCTCAGTGGCTAGAGCACTGGCAGCAAAGCCATATGTCCTGGGTCTGACTCCCGGCAGCGGCACTTAAGCTTCATCACCGTTATTATGTACCTTGCACTAATACCTGTGCAGGATAATAGGATAGTAATAGGATGAATTATTGTGACAAGTACATGTTGGACAACTTGTACCTATACTATGTGTTAACCTTCCATTATTACTGAATAATTTGTTTGGGTTAACAATTTGTCTTTGGATGCAAAATATTGCTGCAAGTAGAAGAATTAAAAACACACCTCACAGGTTCCTTATATTTTTATACCATTAAACAGCACTGGAGAACCAGTGGTTGTTTTCATATAGTGCAATATACTTTGGGACAGTCGATGATTAAATTTACTTTCCTGTAGATATTAAAGGACTGACTTGGTAGAGTCTGTTGTATGCATGCCAAGCATGTTGACTTTCACTCCCAAACATTGGTGAGTCAAAGAATTTCCACTATTTTTACTTAATTTTATGGTATACCTAACAGTTGTGAATATGCGCAGTTTATGGCATCCTTATCTTATACCATAATGAGCTATTGGAGATTGATTCTTGTCATGAAGACGGATCAGAGTCCAACTAAGCAGATTTGGTATGGTAAACCTCAATTGCTGTTCAAAGCCCCTGCTATGCAAGCAGGGCAAATGCGGTGTTTTCTACCTTAATGTGAGAAGGACACTTCCTTGGCTCCAATGATTAACACCAACTACGTATACAATACAACTGGTATACAGCAGCAAGCAATGTCGAAGGGTTATAATTATAAATGTAGCTAAAGGTAAAGCCATACAATGACAAGACCTAGGTCAGATCAATAGTAGATCATACATGCATAATGTCTGCAAAGCCTATAGCAGTGTAGATCTAGTTCACACCACAGTGAAGGCAAGCCGTACAGATTTTGCGCATTCATCGCACACATTGAACATCAGTTTCATTATGATACTATTGAGTGCATGGAGCTATTCAGCTAACAAAGGTGGCATCTGGCTAGCCTTGGCAAGTTTACTGCCATCACAAAGTTGTGTGTATGCTATAGAAATGACTTATCCTTAGCCACCTATTAGAAATGCCATCCTATAATATGTACAGACAGTAGCTATACTTATCAATCAACAATACATATAACTGAGCATTGTGGGAGGTGGCATTTATGCCACTGCCTCGAAATATTATTAAACAATCCGCTTCATGTTGATGCCCAACATAAGTATACATAATGTACACATGACATGGCAATGCATTGTACAATCATCAGATTAGTTTTGATGAATTTATAGCTTTAACTGTGCATGCAGTGGCAAGTGTATATGCATGAATTGGCATGTGTCAGGTTGGAGAACATTGAAGACATTGAATAGACCATGTATGAATTTGAAATCATATGCTGTATAGACTGCAAGTTGCATTCACTGACAGGCGCTATTCAACCAATACAGAACAAGATTCGATATCATTTTCTCAACAGAGTGAGAGCAGGTAAAGGTCCATAACAGGTCTTTCCCTGAGCAATGCTAGCATGTGACACATGCATGATGGTCAAAGGTCATTGTATATATATGAAAGGCATGAAGGAAGTGGTAAGTGAACACCAGCAGCAGGTATTTAAGATTGGGCTCATCTCATATTCACCAGTACTACAAGGGTGACAGTCAAATTTGAATTTGCAAACCTTACTGTGCAACGGCACTACAGAGGGCATTTACTGTACAACAGTTTCACCTGATTGAGTAAGTACAATTATAAATGGTGGGAGATTTCTAACACTAATACTAGCATCATAGTTAGCATTGCTACAGTATTTAATGCATATTCAAGGGCAAGTATGGGTAGGTATGGCAATTCTTTGGAACATGGATTGTTTGAACTGTTGCTGTACTATTAATTCAAATTTGTTCCTCTTTTTCAATAACACAGAGCACTACAGTCACAGAGTGATGAAGGGAGAGCGCCTGATGGAGCAGCCTCATGTCCATCACTGGCTGCTGCAGTCAAGGTCTACACTTCATTTGATGGTGCTGTGCTGTCTAGTGACAGTTGTCAGGAGTGACAGAGTCATGTGGGTTGACACCAAGGGAGAGGACGGTCCTCAATGCATACACCACACACCAGTAGGTGCACTGATGGCACAGCCACCTCCTAGCAGGTCATGCAGGTCACTGCAGTATGCTCTACAAAATACTCTGAACAGAACATCCATAAAAGTTATGTGTGGCACTCATGAATTTGGCATACCTCCAAACACAACATTCCAAAAAGGCACTCAGCATTTACGATTGGAAGGAGAATGTGCTTTTGGTCAACCTACAATTGGATGCATGAATGGAGCATCTATGGTGTTTTACAACTTTGTAAATGTAACAGTTAGAAAGTTGGTGTTTGAAGTGAATGACAAACAAAGCATTCTGATCAAACCTACCCTGTTCATTATCAACTGTACGAATGTGAGGATACAGAATATAACGATTCGTGTAAATATACTCAATGGTACAGGTATTTCAGTGATACACACAGGCAGCAATGGGGAGATTGTTCTACACAATGTATACGTACTGCATGATGGAACACATGGCATTGGAATTCATTGTGATATTCTAAGCAAGACCGGCTCACTGTCAGACAACCTTACTGTATCTATGAATCACATACTAGTGGCCAACACTAATACATATACCACCTACGAGCCACCCATGGCATTTTTTGGTATAATGATTGCCATCCACGAAACAAATAATGGTTGTCAAATGTCAATGAACAATATTACAGTCTTTAACAGTGCCCCTGTACCAGGTTTTGGAATATTGGTAAAGATCCATGATGATGCACACAACAGCACAATAAATCTGGTTGGATTGAATATATATGATGGGTGGGATGAACGCTACCACAGCAGGAGTAAAAGTGATGTATTGGAAGAGTGTTTCTGGAGACAAATGGGTATTATATCAAGCACAGGTTATTTGGCCATCTTGGTGGAAGTTCGGACTTCCAAGAGCAGAATAAATGCTACTGATGTTAAAGTGACTGCAAGGTATGCTCCAAGTGGAAGTGCAGCTGCCTTCTACTTTAAAGGCAAGTCAAGATCAAATATACTTCGCCTTAAAAACATTTCTCTTGCTGCCACTGGAAACACACTTGATAGTAGGCATGGTCTAGACTTGCGATTTGCTGATAGAGCTTGTGATAACCAAGTAAGGGCAGTGGGTGTACAAGTTGCCAACAGTACAACAGAGCAGGGAGGAGGAGCATTCCTGCTCTTCACTGATCACTGCTTACAGAACAGAGTATGGCTGTCCAACAGCACATTCACAGGTAACATTGGTTCAATGTATGGTGGTGGCATTTGCGTAAAAGTTCAAGGCTATTCACAGAAAAATGAGATCCGTTTGAAGTCAGTGAGTATTTCCAACAATACTGCACAGTTTGGGGGTGGAATTCTGATATTAACACAAAATTTCTCAAGCAGTAACTTCATTCAGGCAGACTCTACAAACATTGTTAAAAATATTGCATTGACCAGTCATACTGATGGATGGATGATCAAGAACCACCCAGCTGCTGGGTATGGTGGTGGGATGGCTGTACTGGTCACAGGCTATGCAAAGAATAATACTGTCTCCCTCTTACAGACCAATTTCTTGAACAATACAGCAGAGTTTGGGGGTGGACTTGGGATACTACTGGATGAATTTTCAAGAGATAATGTCATCAGTTCATATCAAGTTTTCATTGCATTCAACAAAGCATATGCTGGTGGAGGTACGCAAATCAAATTTCATCACTCAACCAAAGGAAATACTGTATACTCTAATCACACTTGGCTTAGAAACAATGAGTTACTTCTGCAGGGCAACTCCAACGCAATGGGTGGAGGTGTAAACATTGTGTTTGATACTAACAAAGCCATTTATGTGACTAGGAATGTGGTTAAAATAAATAGGATAATATTTACAGACAATAATGCAAAAGATGGAATTGGTGGTGGCTTATCACTCTTTTATGTGCATTCACCACAAATTCGAGAGAGTGGAGACCTATTGTATTTGGGTGAAGCAGTTTTCATGAACAATCTTGCAATGAATGGGCAGGCTATTTCGCTGCAATCATCACCAAAGTACCAAAAGGCTCTGTTCAAAGATATCACATTAAACGAAACTATGTTCTGTTCCTTTCGCAATGCTACTCCAATTAAGGAAATGCAACATAGATATCACAATCCAGATGCTTTTGGGCGCTACATACATGAAACAACTGAAGAACTAGTTACTGCATATATGCCAGGGCTCATGAAGCAGATCAACCCAGTCCTTCAAGTACAGATTAACACAAGTATGGTTCTCCTAGTATCAATAAAGGTAAGGATTGAAAACAGATTTGTGTGTTTCTGTGGAGGAATTTCCCAAGGAATTTTGGCAATTGACTCAGAACTAACTTTGCAACCAATTGCCCAGGTAGCAATCCAATACTGTGTAGCCACACATGGAGGAGGTGTTGCTCTGTATGGTGAAAGCTACATACGATTTCCATACTTTGCACAAATGTTCTTAATTCATAACTTTGCCTTCCAGCGTGGAGGAGCCCTTTATGTAGACTCGACTCATAGTGCATCTTCAAATTCCCATTGCTTCCTTCAGAATGACAAAGGAAGGGAAAATAGTCATTCTAAATTATATAATGGTATAGTATTGGTAGAAAACATGGCCAACCATGAGGGGAAGTCAGTTTTTATTAGTAACACTCAAAGCTGCCTAAGCAATGTCATGATTCAGATAATATTCGCAGATATAGAGTACAGTTGTTATATACAGTCTATGGCTGATTCAACAGTATGTGCTTACACGCTGCATTCCTTTGAAGAGAATAAAAATGGAACAAAATCCAGAAAGTGCTATGACAGACCATTTTTGAATTCTAATTGTTCTGAGAGTGAGGAATTCTTTCAAGTCCATCAAGAGATCATGTTTCAGCCAAACCATATTGATGGTACCTCAGATCACCTTACAACAATTACTGTTCAGTTCATCCCTGGTATACAGAAACAACTTCCGTTTGCACATGCATATGACAGGCTTGGAAATGTCATCAACACAGTTTTTACTGCACAGATTATTTCAGAAGAAGTACCAGCAACAGTTCAGTTGAACCCTTTCTCAAAGTACACTGCTGATTTTACAGTTATTGTGCATGGTATCCCATTGCAACATGGCATGTTCTTCAGGTTTAATGCAAGCAACACATCTGGAACTATGCCTCTGCTAGTTCTGCAGTCAGTGGACAACAAATACCTTCAAGTAGCCATGTTTGTAGAGCTTCAGTGCTGTCCTCCAGGCTACACCCTTCAAAATAGCTCAAAAGATAAAGGTTCCTGCCATTGTGGCATGCCTAGAGTGCTGGGAATAGTTGAATGTAATGAAAGTGACCCAAACAATATTGGTGCAGTCTTGAAGGGATACTATTGGGCTGGGTATCTACCATCCGATGACCAACACAGCTGTGAAGGGCAGAAGTTCTTTAGTGCACCTTGTCCACCAGGATACTGTCAAACACAGCAAACAACTCTTCCTAATAACAACTCAAAACAGATTTTGGAAGATGCAGTGTGTAAAGGGTCAAAACGCAAAGGCCTCCTCTGTGGAGACTGTCTTGAGGGAAGTAGCATTGCAGTGAACTTCAATGGAATGAGACCAGTGTGCACCAGTTGTCAGGATGGCCTAAGTACAGTGGGACTTCTTGTTTGGATCCTCAGTGAGTGGATGCCCATGCTGGTTGTCATGTTCATTGTGATGCTGTTCAACATTGACTTGGTGTCAGGAAGATTCAACTCTTTCCTTCTGTTTGCACAACTCCTTGCCTTCTCCAGTATCAGAGGTGATGCTGAGTTAGGAACAGTGCATATTGCATTTGTCAAGATATACCGATTTCTGTATGGCATGTGGAACTTGGACTTCTTTGGTGTGCTCCTACCTCCATACTGTCTCATTCCACACTCACACCTCACACTGTTACAGACACTCTTGTTGCACTACTCCATTGGACTCTTCCCACTGATAGTGGCCATCACACTCATTGTTCTAGAGAGGTCTGCAGAGAAGTGGATATGCTGTCACCGAGTGGACCAGTGCCTCAGACGGATGAGACGATGGAAGGCAAAGTACTCTGATGGCATGTCTTATGACAGAGCACTTCCTGCCTTTGTCATTCTCGGCTTCACTCGCTTCCTTGTCAGCTCCTCCTACATCCTTGTCAACCAGACCATCACAGGAGAGGATGGGGAAGAGAGGATGGTTGTGTGGTGGCAGGGATCTGTGCCCTATGGCTCCATTCAACACATTGCCTACTTCATACCAGCCATTATCATACTGCTAGTGTTTGTCCTTCTGCCAGCCTTCCTGCTCCTCACTCTTCCCATTGTGCCTCAGTTGTTTGGCAGGCTCATCGTAGCTGTGCCACCATTGAGGAAGCTGCAGAGGATGCAGACATTCTGCAGTAATGTCTACACTGACAGATGGATCTACCACTTCGTCAATGTCTTTCAAGGTTGCTACAAAGAACGTTACAGGAGTTTCTCTTCGCTTTATCTATTTTACCGCATTATTCATCTTCTAGCTTCTGTCTTCATACCAAGAACTGAAGTTGCACTCTGCATCCAACTCATCCTTACATTACTATTGTTGCAGCTAATTGTCATTTTCCAACCATACACTGTTAGTCACCTCAACATCCTTGACACTGCTGTTCTTGGGAACATGTCCCTCATTCTTGTCCTGAGTCTGTTAATGAATATTTCAGAGACTCCATTTCAGGCAAAGCAATTCTTTGCTTCTGTTAGGATGATCTTCATTTTCCTGCCTCTTTTGTATCCTGCTATTCTATGTGGAAGGAAGGTGTATATGAAGTGTGCCAATTTCAGATGTTGTCAGAAGAAGAAGGAAAATGACGGCGGTGATGTAGAACCACTGTTAGTTGATCCAACCGAAGGACTTGGTAATTTTATTCAAATAACAGAACTTCGTGCTGGAGCCCCCACTTCATCAGATGAGGAATCGGAGACTGAAACTCAGAAGAGACACTTCTAGAAAATCAAAATACAGAATCAGTTGTTGTTGACTTGGCCGTATGATAACAGCACATCGCAGTTACGTGTCACTAAATTATTTATAAAACATTATAGGCTTGGAGTGTTATGCTTTTGGATGTACAAATGTCCATAGAGCACTGTGTATGTATACAGAACAAATGGAGCTAAATAACATGACTTAAACTGTAGTATTGTTGATCATCCAGTTAATGTTTTGTGTTAGATACAGTTCGCTTGTTGTTGGATACAATTGTTGCTGCAAGGAGGAATGCATTGATTCAGCACATTAACATACATGCTACTATCAGACAAGTCCAGCAGTACCAGTGGCTGCTGTTGTACTATAATACAATGTAATATAATGGTAAACAATCATGTATTCAAGGGACTGAAAACATTCAAAATAGCCTCTCAACAAAATTAAGAAGACTCAATTATGCGTACCCCAAGCAATTCCAGTAGTGCCTGTGGCTGCTATTGTACTATAATACAAAGGAATAGAAAGGTAAACAATAATGTATTCAAGGAAGTGAAAACAGTATAAATAGTCTCTCAACCAATTTAGGAAGAGTCAATATGCGTATCCCAACCAAGTCTAACTTGCTCTAAGAATTGCATGCATGGTGGTGTGAACTGTTTATGGCATCCATATTATCTCTATATTTATGATGGGAATTACTGTAACTATAGACATGGAACAATTTGCACACTGCGCATCATGTTAATGTCCAACATACATACACATAATGACAGTGTACGATGAGGTGAGTTGTGATGTTTACCTTATAGAACACTCACTATCCATGCAGCAGTAAGTACATGAAAATAGGGACAGGTTGGAGGAGGCAAAATAGTACACAATGACACTAGCAGGAAGATGTGAGTGGGCGGAGTCATAAAGCAAATACAGAGTTCAGTCCAGTAATGCCGCATAAACCTCTGGGAGAGTTCCTCGCTCTCTGTTCGGCCCGTCTGCATTCCTCTGAATGTGCCAGCTCTCAAGTAATCAACGTGTGGTGGCGTAAGAGTGGCTGTCGCCTCTGCCTTGCTGAGGTCTATGCCATGACCTGCTGTCAATGCATGCTTTGCAAGTGCAGAAGCAGCCACATCACCGTTCTTGAGGGCACACCGATGCTCCTTCAGCCGTTGCTTCAGGCACCTCCCAGTCTGCCCAACCTTTGGGCACTCGGTGCAAAGGATGGAGTAAACCACCCCCTTCCATTCGTCCATGGGCACTGGGTTCTTGGGGTGCACTAGGCGTTGTCGAAGTTTCATCAGGGGGCGAAACACAACTTGAATGTGCAGTGGTGCAAGTAGTCGTCTGATGGCTTCAGAGAGGTTGCTGATGTAGGGCAATGTCAGAGTTCTTTTGGGTCTCTGCTCCTCGCTGTCCAATCTTGATCTACCAGGGCAAGAGTTCCTGTAGACAAAGCTAGATAGGTAGCCATTCTGCTTCAGAGCTCCTGTCATCTCCTTCTCTTCTTGTACCCATTCCACGCCCGACGATGACAAGGCTATGGCACCCCCTGCAAACATTGGGCAACTGGTGCCCCGGTGTACTTCAAGCAGAACTGACATAGGATCCTTGCAGTGGCAGAGTGACTACTAAATTGACATGCTATTTAGACAGATTAAATTGCTTTCTTATGCCATTCACTGATGAAGGTAGCTGATGATTGCTACCGAAACGTCTGAGAGAGATTGTGAATTCTGGCTAGAGTAAAACCTAATGGAATAAAGTTCATTACATTATTTCTGCAGTGTAAACATAACTGTAGACATGCATTGGTAAACATCATTCACCAAGAATTATGGCATGGATTTCATTATTCACAACAGAATTTCCTAAGAGGAGGGCTACACATTCATTTGTGAATATGCTTGAGGGATATGGCAATCGCAGGTACACTGTCCAATCTAACACCAGTATATACTATGGTACTTCCGTTATTGGGCATTCCAAGCTGCTTACATAAGCGTATGCAGTTCCTTGTATGTGGTACATGGTGTAGTGCGGTGATACTGCAACACAAATATTGTATATTTGGTGCATCCATCCTTTGTTGACTGTACTCCTCACTAACTAGAGTAATGTACTGTGTGTTGCTTAACTAGATAGTGCTGCTTATGGATTGTACCTATTCTGGTAGTCTTACCTCATCTGTACGCATGCGCAGTTTTGCCTCTTGTGTTGTATTATTGCTGCCTGGACTGAGTTGAGCACCCTGTACATTCAAAGTGTCGTTCCGTAGCCAAGTGTTACACATGGTAAGCTACCATTTTCAACGTGTACAATAGTCATTAGTGAACTATGTGATTAGTAAAAAAATCCTCACATTTAGTAGTCACTCTGCCACTGCAAGTGTCCCATGTCACTTCTGTCTGAAGTACACGGGGCAACAGTTGTCCAATGTTTGTAAGGAATGCCATATTCTTATTTGAAAATTGCTGGAGCACCAGATGCACAATGTTTGTAGGGGATGCAATATTCCCTGGTGAAGTACACTGGGGCCCCAGTTGCCCAATGTTTTAATGGATGCAATATTTTATTTGAAGATCACTGGGCACCAGATGCCCACATTTTGTAGGGGATGCAATAATCCCCGGTGAAGTACACTGGGGCACCAGTTGTCCAATGTTGTAATGGATGCAATTACTTTTATTTGAAGATCACTGGGGTACCAGATGCCCAAATTTTGCAGGGGATGCAATATTCCCCAGTGAAGTTCACAGGGGCACCAGATGCCTAATGTTTGCGAGGAATGCAATATTCCCTGGTGAAGTCACAGGAGCACCAGATGCCCATTGTTTGCAGGGGATGCCATCTTCCTCAGTGAATTTCGAATTCACTATGGCACATGATGTCTAATGTTTATAGAGGATGCCGTATTCTTATTTGAAGATCACTCGAGCACCAGATGCCCAATGTTTGCAGGGGATTTTTCAATTTTCTAACTAAGTCATGCCAGCTAAAATTAATAGTTACGACAGTAATGCATGTTCAGTACGGATGGGGACTGGGATAGACTGCATGGTTAATTTGCAGTTCGAGGTTCTCAAAGAACTAAAGGTAACTATACCTTTGTGCAAACCTCAACTGCAGTTCAAAGCCCCTGCTACCCACATGTTGAAGTGGAAACTCACACTGTACAGTAGTGTCCATTCATCATGTACATTTAATATCAGTTTCATACAGTATTGAGTGCATGGAATAATTCAGAAAACAAAGGTGGCATCTTGCCTTGGTAGGTTCCTTGTCATAACAAATTAAAGTTGTGTGTATACTATAGAATTGACCTATCCAGAGTCATATGCTGCCTATACATTTGAAATGCCATTAATACTCATAATCTATGATGATCATAATCTCATGTGTAGACAGTAGGTATACAAATCAATCAACATTAATGTGTACATCAAACATATACTGATTATAGCCTATTGCTTATGTACAGTACAATATTCAATCTCACAAAAATTGAATGACATTTATGCCACAGTCTCGGACTATTCTTTGCCCTGCGCTTCATGTTAATGTCCAATATAAATTACGTATAATGCACTTGTATGACACTGCATGTACAATCATCAGTTTGATTATGATGAATTTCCTAGAGCATTTATTGTGCATGCAGCAGCAAGTACATGAGTTGGCATGACTCAGGTTGGAAAACTTTGAAGCCCTTGTGTACACCATGTATGTAGTTGAAATGAACTGCTGGATGAACTGCTGCATGCTGTATATTCAACCGCTATTGAACCAATACAGAACAAGATTTGATATCATTTACTTAACAGAGCATGAGCAGGTGTACGTCCATAACAGGTCTTTCCCTAATCAATACTATCATGTGACAAGTGAATGCTGGTCAAAGGCCATGATCACTGTGTAAATTATATTATGTAAGGCATGAATTGGAACTGAATACCAGCAGCAAGTATTTTACGCAGGCTCATCTCACAGTCACCATAAAAGTAACAGTCAAACGTCTTTTGTGCAACCTGAACTTGCAGCAGCGTGGCATATACAACAGATTTATCTGATTCAGTAAGTGAACAGTACATTAGCACTAGCCCTATTATAGTTAACCTTGCGATATACAGTAATGCAATATTAATTTCAGTGGGGAGTAAGGGCAGGGATTCCGAAAGACATTTTGGAATAGAAACCGATCAAACTGTGTTTCTACCATAATTAAGTTGCGTTCATTCTCTGTGTCTGTTACAGAGCACTACATCTGCTGCAAAGCTAAGAAGGTAGAGCACCTGATGGAACTGTCTCATGTCCATCACAGGCAGTCCAGTTGTCATCTTCTGTGGATGGCGCTTTGTTGCCTAGTGACAGTTGTCAGGAGTGACAGAGTCATGTGGGTTGACACCAAGGAAGAGGACGGTCCTCAATGCATACACCACACACCAGTAGGTGCACTGATGGTACAGCCACCTCCTAGCAGGTCATGCAGGTCACTGCAGTATGCTTTACGAAATTCTCTGAATGACACATCTATCAGAGTTGTGTGTGGCATCCATGAATACTTTGAATCTCCACAAGAATCATTCCCAAAAGGCACACTGAATATACAAATTGATGGAGAATGCGCTATAGGCCCACCTACAATCAGATGTATGAATGGAATGGATTTAGCATTAATATATATTGATACTTTTCAGGCATACTAGATGATTGTTTTAACGTATGGGGATATAAGCCATACCTCTGAAATGAGGACACGCCTATAATTTGGATACTTCTCTTGTTCCGAAGGGTGTCCACATTATAGGGGTTCCACTGTACATGGATTTTGGCCTTGTACCCTTTCAGTGTCCCTAGCCTTGGCTGGAACAATGCTTTCTTCCGCTCAAGCAAACTTTCCAGGGCACTCGTACCGATGCTATGAACCGAACAATAAACAAGCCAATTTAATAGCAAAAACATTCAAGCGAAAACCACCTACAATCTGAAAAAGCTTAAACTACAGAACTTTACTAATACACGTGATCCACACCATATAAGTACATTACAGAATGTTTTAAACGTGACCATCATGCCAACCCATGCAACAAATCATAAAGAAACACTTAACAGAACAGGATACAACAGCATACAGATGATCATACAAGCGACATCCTAACAACATCCAAGCTGGCAGTCTCATTTTGGTCACAATGTTGTGGCATGCTTGGAGGATATGATAATAAAAGAAGGCAAAACAAATGCAGCAATTGTAGTAATTATATAATTATAATTTAATTTTAAGTATGTATACAGTGCAACCTGTCTATGATGGTCACTGGGTAAGGTAACCAGCTCTCTAATTAAAACAGCCAGCTTTCCTGGACACAAATAAATACAAACATAAAGCTACCTCTCTATATAGGCCGGCGACTATGACTGGCCCACAGGGGGCCATTTTAGACATGATCCACGTAGGTATGTATGCATAATACACATTCAGCACTAATCCATGTTGAACGTGAAGCTGCAATATTGAACCTATATGCATGTTCCGTTAGAGCATTGCAAAGTGTCCGCAGTACCATACATATGTATGGTAGGAGAACTCACTTTGGTAAGACCTTTACTATTTTCATTTTTGGACACTAGTGGTAACACATCATTTTAGATGTATTTCTTGGCAGCATGAGTTACACGATTATGCCACTGTCTCACTGAACTTGATTTGTACATCCAACATCACATTGTGCAGACATTCCCAAAGAGGGAATTGGTGTTCTGCATATCTGATATAACATTCGACAGAATGGCAGCGGAAAGGCATGACTACATGTATTGTGCATGCCATGCAGCAGATGGAGCACACTCAAGACTGTGAATAGACAATGTACGAAGTTACTGTTCAATTCTTTTATGGCTGCATATATTCAACAGCAATTCAAATAATAGAGAATTTATCAATTGTATATTGATTACATGCACATTGGTCTATAAACTTTAGTATTATAATAGTATATCAATCAATCAATCAATCAATCAATCTTCATGGCTTCATGGTTAATATTATATCCTTTCATGTTAGTAATTCAGCAAGACAAAGGCAGCATCTGGCCAGTTTTTGTAAGTATATTGCACTCACAAAGTTGTGTGTATTCCATAGAATTGACCTATATCCACAGTCATATTGTATCTATAATATTAGAAATGCCATAATTTATGATGAACAGTAACAGAACATAATCCCATAATTAATCAGTAGTCATACATATCAATCTACATTAAATGTGTGCAGTAATAGAATATTGATATATATAGCCCATTGTTTATGTATAATGATAAAACCCACAAAAAGATTAATGTTGATTGTATGTGGCATTTGGCCAACTGTGTTGGAATATATAATTATTATATTCATTACACTTTATGTTAACGCCCAACATAAGTTATGTATAATTATGATACACTTGCATGACACTGCATGTACAATGATCAGTTTGGTTATGATGAATTCTCTACAGCATTCATTGTGCATGCAGAGGCAAGTACATGAAATGGCATGAGTCAGGTTAGGGAACTTTGAATCCCACGGTAGACCGTGTTTGCAGTTGAAATAACATATACACACTGCATGCTGCATTCAACAGCTATTGAACCAATGCAGCAAGATTTGATATTTTCTTAACAGAGTGTGAGCAGCGAGGTGTATATGTCCATACCAGGTCTTTCCCAGAACAATACTAGGATGTGACAAGTACATGTTGGTCAAAGGTCATGTATGCATTTACAAAATGGTGGGGAATGGTATGTAGCTATAGTCTGCAGAATGCAATGTAATTCAATTGCTATAATTCTGTAGGTTGCTAGAGCTTTACAGTGGAACCTGTCTAAAACAGTCCTAAACTGACATTTTTAGCGAGGTGGCTACTCTACAGAGATAGATTGCTATTTGGAATAGGTAGGCTAGCTGTGTTAGAGAGGTGGCTGCGTAACATGTGACCATCTTTGACAGGTTTCACTATACTTCTTCTACAGTACATCAGCTATAGCACAAGCTTAAACCACTACATAGCATTGCAAGTTTACAGCGTGCTGTGGCCAGTTACAATCTTGAAATGTGTTGTCTTTCCCCCCACTTAACCATATGGGATGTGCTTTGCTATCAGTTTTGCAAAAGAACGTGATCAGGTGGACTTCCAAAACAGATCCTTATCAAAACATTACTATGTGCATAGCATGTGACAAGTGCATGTTGGTCAAAGGTCACTGCATGAGAAAGCACTGGCTCATCTCTAACTATTGCAAAGGTGGTGTGCACCAGTGCACCTTACACGCTCATCCTTGGCATAAACACCCAGGAGAGTCGCATATCTAGAGACACAATTATACACATGTACGTTGAGTCAGATGTGTTTGAGGTATCGCAAGATTGAGCAAAAATATAACAGCAGTAACAAATCTGCTACAAAAGATTATACAGTACACATATAATTATATGAACATTAATAGATACCCCACTGTACATCTTCAATTTTACTACTTGAACAATGTATACATTTCAGTATCACAACACACAATAAATATTACTTAACAGTTTCATATTGGGTGCAGTCATACGTTCATTCAGTTTCAATAATAGAACAAAAGAAGATGATTCCCTGACTTGCCAGCATAGCTGCCAGTGTATAAAATGAGGTAAGTCTCCACTAGTTGGATGTAGACACTATTGGACATTATTCAATGAGAGACA
>OZ025871.1:10799255-10960735 GCA_964019415.1 Ianthella basta | reverse complement strand
AGATCTGTTGGATGTGACAGCTTAAGCTCGCATAGTAACATGGTGTGCATTTGGTTACAACTTTTGTAATAAAGAATAATTATTAATTTATGTAATTATATGGCCAAATGTACACAACTAAATGGCAAATAACGATACAATTATAATGCATAATAATGGATAAAGATTGCATGCATGATTGTCTTGTGCAACTGACTGATTCAGTTTTGAAATTTTCAAAGATGCATTGTGGACATTAACACACAGAGTGGGTTGAAGCTGTTCTATATTTCTGTTCGGATGATCATCATCTATCTACCCCTCCTTTATCCTGGGAAGGTGCACGTGTATGTGAAGTTTAAGTGTAAGCAGTGGAGGTGATGCTGCTGCTGCCAGAAGCAGAAGGTAGATACGGAAGATAATGAAGAGCCACTGCTAGAACATCCAGCAGCCAGACTTGGGAACCTGGTCAATATAACAGAACTGAGAGCTGGACTGCCTACTTCAGCAGATGAAGACACAGGGACTGTCTCTCACACTGATGAAATGTAACTTACAATTGCACATAAATAATTGATTAACACATTACGTGATATGTTTGAGACACTTCAAATGGCATTACAAATGTGTACCTATTGACTATAGCTAGTAGAGATGATGAAGCATAACTATGGCAGTTGCAAGTGTTATGTTGCACTAGCTATTATTGCACACTGATGATCAAACTCAGAATGAAATTACTCTAACTAATTTGACTGCATGTCAAATCAGTGTGCGAATCCCATTTAATGTTCAAAGAAGGAGTACTAGCTATAATCGTGCATATCAGATGCTTTGATCATGCAGCACATGCATGACCTAGGCCTTTGGATTGGTGTATTGCAATGCTGCATTGTAACTAGGCACCAGAATAGTTGAGTACTTGCCTGAAAAAGAACAAATAGGAGGGTCGATTGTTAAACAGCAATGAACATTGTCAATGCGAGGTTAGCAGCTCTGTTATGCCTTGTTACTGTGAATGGATCAAAGACCGATTGCAATTTTAAGACTTTGTTTGCAGTTCAATCCCACCAGTTCACATTCATATTAAAGTTGAAGAGTAGCTGAAAGGATCTCGCCATGTCTTCCTCTTCTGTCAATGTAATAATACGAATCCTGATTTCGCAGTTCAACCAGAGCACATATCAACTCCCATATGCATGCAATCACTTGACGATTACAAGGTACAAGCAAATGGCAAAGACTTCAATGTGTCATATCCATGCTAACAATACATTATTACATCCACACAATCCTGTCTATACACTGTGGTCAAACATGAGTTCAGTTGTGCACTACAGACTCTTGTTAATGGCTTGCATGTGGTGCTATAATCAATCTGCAATTTTTTTACATCCAACAAAAAGTTTGTAAGGTAGTATGTAATTAGGCCTCTTTCTTGTTCTTTTAGTGTAGCTACTTGTAAATGTTCAGCTCACTTGTGTGCATTTCTTGATCGTATGTAAACTCCAATGTGTGAGCTTTCTCATTCATACAATGGATTTCGGGTGCCAAAGACCACACCATGTGACTACTAGATGACACAACCAGTGAGGTGTGATCATTGGTCATTTTGGGATTTGAATGCTCAAGAAATGGTCAACTTAAAACTTACATTAAGCCATGTACATGTTTACACAATAATATTATTGTGTATGACAACAATAATAATTATTGTTTTACCAGACTTTCATTTTGTGCTTTCAAATTGTACTGTTTAGTAAACATTGTATTACTGAGTACATCAATAACATGCAGTGTAAACACCTAACCGTGCGCACACTGGGTGATCGTGAGGTGTCTAATTTATTCAGGCTTGGCATCATAGGCGAAATTCAGAATAGCAGAAAATGGAATATATTAAGTATGGAACATTATGTTTATTGAAACGGTACAATAATATTCAAATAATATTATACTTACATACGTATCACACCCTGGCAACGGACTAAAATTCAAAATCAACATGACTCAATGTATTAAACTGACTACCCCAAGCAGCACACAACTCCAACATACACATACACACTACCAAACCAAGATGCATATATACATAGTCAGTACCTCAACACAACCATGTCTTCACTACTAGCTGTCAACCAATGGCATAATACATTCTTTGATAACAGTTTGTATGTGGTGCTATTGACCTTGTGTAAACTACATAATTCCGATCTCAGGTTGCATTAATTATTATAGATAAAGGGCAAGGTATAGTTATGGTATTGTTCTCATTGGCTAATGTGATATACACATCAAACCTCTACCTGTATGGCACCTATGTGCAGTTTCTCATGTGTTAGAATCCAAAACCCCAACCAACATGACACTGAAAGCCCTAACCAGTGCGGTGTGTTTATTAGACTTTTTGGCAGTATATCATTTACTTTCCTAAAAGGACCTGAAGCTGAATGTGCTTACTAGCAGCCATTCACATATTCAAGGAATTGTGTATTACTTTATTTTCCTGTGCTAGGCTATAATTTCACATTCAAATAATAATGTTTTTACTTAATTTCCATGTTACACTGTGAGTAGCAGTTGCAGTGTACTTGGTTGAGGAGTGTATTTGACTTGGCATAAGCATATTTTAGAATATTACCTTACATTTCAGCCAAACATGGGAATGCTGCATTGCACAATAATACTGCATAATTCAGCTGTCTTCACAAAGACGTTCTCCAGATTCTATGAAAAGGCATGCTAACAAAACCAAGAGCAATGTGTAGTCTCCACTCAGCCTGCCATGGGAGAGCACCACATGGCAGAGTTTTCAGTCCAACCTCACTTATATACAAACGTGCAAACACACACATGCACACAATAATTTTATGCACCACATTCGTTATAGCTATTGAATGACACAGTAGCATACATATTCACACGGTAGTCACACAAGTATTGTGTGGTGTTTCAACTCCACTCTTCGCACTGAATGCCAAAAGAAGTGTACACTGAACGAATGGGAGTTGAATGAAGCATGTATTGAAGTAGCAAAATGAATTTCAGCTGGTGGCACATGTTTGATAATTGGCTACACACCACGACACACAGTTTGTGAAGCACAGACAACTAAACAGAGTATGGGCAACTGTATAATTGCAGGTATACCAGAGGAATACATGGCTCTCCTACACAGAAACTTGTTTCATATGTGCCTTTTCTCTTTCACTGTTTGCCTTCAATATGTTGCTGTTTCTCATCAATGGGCTGCTAGAGTTTACTATAAATCTGGTTCTTACCACAGAATCTAGGATGAACCAGAGCATCTCTACATTGATGGAAGTGGACACAGATTGAGTGAAGACTCTAAAAGCATTTTTGTCAAAATCAAGAAGCTACCTAGAAGCCATATATTAGGCATCCACTTCATTTGCAGCCTCAAGAACAATGTAAGTTAACTAACTACCCACCAAGATCAAAAGTCTTCGTTATATGCAGCTAATTACTGATTGTGGTATCCTTAGAGCATTTGCTAGATTGGCACTGCCAACAGCATTTGCCATTATTAGTTGAAAAATACATAATTTTCTGTACCATTTATTTTCAGAATTCAACTAGACACAACTAGCAACAAACTTCTCTAGTGCTGTGTTGCAGCCAGCCATACATAGCAGACAATTCTTCAAGTAGGGGCTGAAGATGGAGCAGCCTCAAGTCCATCAAAGGCAGTCAAGATCTCACCTACTGTGGATGGTGCTGTGTTGCCTAGTGACAGTTGTCAGGAGTGACAGAGTCATGTGGGTTGACACCATGGGAGAGGATGGTCCTCAATGCATACACCACACACCAGTAGGTGCACTGATGGCACAGCCACCTCCTAGCAGGTCATGCAGGTCACTGCAGTATGCTCTGTGGAATGCTCTGAACAGCACTTCCATCAGAATCACCTGTGGCACCCATGGACTCCAGCCATATCCTGTAGATCCATACAAGCCATTCCCAGCTAATGCTTTTGCTCTAAGAATAGAGGGTGAATGTGCCACCAGTCGACCCACAGTCCAGTGCCTGAATGGAGCAACAGTGGCCATAACGGGTGCTGTTGATGTTATGATTAAGGATATCGTGTTTCGTGATTGTGGTAAGAAAGAAGACCCAAAGCTCCCTGCTAACAGTGTCCCCAGATCCCCCACCCTGTACTTTTCCAGCTGCACTAATGTGGCAGTACATAATGTAACTGTTCTCATTACAAGCCAAAATGGCACAGGTATAGTACTGACAAACATTATCACTTATGGTGTGATCACTCTGTATGATGTCTCTGTACTGCATAATGGAACACATGGATATGGAATTATCTGCAACATCACAGGAAGTTATCAGTCAGCAATCAAAAATGTCACCGTGCATTTGAATAATATACAAGTTGTCAACACAAACACTCACACTGTATATGACCCATCAATGGAATTCAATGGTATATATATCGCTGCTCTGGGAACAGGAAGTGGCAACAACATCTCACTGCACAATGTAACAGTCTTCAACAGTGCCCCTGTTGCAGGATCTGGAATCCATGTAGGCTTGTTTCAGAACATGCATAACAACACTGTACAGTTGGTAGGAGCACTAGTTTTTGATGGCTGGGATAAACGCTACCAATCAAAGAACAGAACTCAAGTTCTGGCGGAATGTGCTAGAAGACAGCTTGAAATGATTCAAAGGCAACCTGAGGATCAAGTGTATCATTCCATTTATATACTGGTACAAACGTCACAAAACTCAGTTAATGTTACTGGTGTACAAGTGGTTGCAAGCTATGGCAAGAATGTAGTAGCTCTGTCTGTCGCTCTTGCTGGTCTGTCAAGTTATAACAAAGTCCATTTAAGCAATAATGTGTCTCTTGCCATAACAGGAAATCAGGATGTTCTGAGGAATGGTCTATCACTAATCTTAGCTGAAGATGCCTATAAAAACATGGTGATAGTACAAGACCTTTCGATTGTGAAATATACAACAGCAAAAGGGTATGCAGTCCTATTGCTCTTTGAGGGTTGGTGCACAGGAAATGCTGTGAAGTTAGAGAGAGTTACAATTGCGAATCATCATTCTTTGATTGCTGGTAGTGCAAGTATTTTTGCAGTCTTTGAGGATCATGCACAAAACAATAAACTTTTGTTGCTAAGAGCAATTATGGAGAACAACACTGCATTGGAAGGAGGAGGAATTTCCATTTCACTGAGAGGTTCCTCCAGAGGTAACAGAGTTTTCACATTACTTGCATTCATTGTTGGCAACAAAGCACATGACGGAGGTGGAATGTTCATCGAATTTACAGACTTTACAGCAGCAAATGCAATGATGATAGATAGCTCATATATCGCAAATAACACAATACTTCCCACTTCAAATAATATAATGGGTGGAGGCATCAGTGTATATTTTGAGACACACAGAGCTCCTCTTCCAACAGCAAATGAAGTTAAGCTGAGCGGTGTATTGTTATTTGCTAACAAAGCAATTGGAGGAATAGGTGGAGGGTTATCATTGTTTTATAAACATTCTCCATACAGGGAAGACAGGAGAGACAGAATATTACTGAATCGTACAAACTTCCTCAACAACCAGGCACAATATGGGAATGCATTTGCCATGCAGTCATCCCCACAATTCAGAAAAGCGTTATTTCATGGGGTCACTATAATTCAAACTACTTGTGTAATTGTGAATGACACATATTTCATGGGCAACATGTCTCAATACACAGCATTCAAACATTTTCTAATGAGTACTTGGAATTCTAGGACTGAAATATCAATTTTAACAGAGCAAGATTTCTCAAAAATATATGAAGTGCTCAAGAATCTTCTTGACTTGAAAAAGCATGATAATGCATTTTTTCAAATTCAGACCAGCACAATCATGATTCTCCTTCTATCAGTACGAATTAGGATTGAAGGCGATTTCATGTGTGGAGCTGCATCACAAGGACTTCTAGCAGTTGATTCAGAGATCATTTTGCCACCAGACTCACATACTGAATTTAAATTTTGTGTTGCTTCACATGGAGGAGCAATTGCTTTGTATGGTGAAAGTTACATACGTGTTTCCAGTAATTCACAGATGGTACTTTCTAATAACCATGCATTCCAGCGAGGAGGTGCCATCTATGTACATTCACCACTACATGCAGTACCACTTGTTCGTTGCTTCCTTCAGAGTGAACATGGACATTCATTAGATCACTCTGGAATTGCATTTCTAAACAACTCTGCACAACATGAAGGAAAATCACTTTACTTGAGCGAACCTGAAAGTTGCTTTAAAAATGTAACAAAGAATCATTATATTGGACTACAGACTCAATCTTCATATAACTTTGGTTTCGAAAGATATGCCTTTGGAAAAATAATATTATATACCTTATTTCATTTGTGTACAGAGGATGGCATAGTCTATTTAAGCTGCAATGCAACTGAACCTGATAACGCAACTCACGCAGAGTTTCATCCCATTGCCTCCCGTCCCGACCATGTGGATGGCACCTCTGTTGACATTGACAACCCACCAACCATTCAGTTCATTCCAGGCAAACAGAAGCAGCTTCCCTACAAACATGCGTATGACAGACTTGGTAATGTCATCAACACAGTATTCACTGTACAAATAAACACACCAAAGCCCACAACTGATGTCCAACTCAACCCTTTCTCAAAGTTCACTGCTGATTTTACAGTAATTCTACATGGCATTCCACTAAAGCATGGTTCTGCTAACCACCTCTCCACAACCAATGAAAGCAACACAACTGGAGATACAGCTCCTCATGTTCAACTCGTTTTACAGTCAGTTGACAACAGTCTCTTACTGGTAGTAATGAACATTGAGCTCCAGTGCTGCCCACCTGGCTACATATACCGAATAGGGTCTGGAGACATGGGAACATGTCACTGTGGAATGCCAATGCTGCTGGGAGTAGACGACTGCAATGAAACTGACCCAAACATAATTGGTGCTGTGTTGCGGGGAGACCATTGGGCTGGGTATCTGCCGTCCAATGACCAACATAGCTGTGATGGACAGAAGCTTTTCACTGCACCGTGCCCACCAGGATACTGTCAAACACAACTAACCACCCTTCCTACAAACAACTCCATGGCACAAGTAGAAAATACTGTTTGTGGAAGATCGAATCGAAAAGGCCTCCTCTGTGGAAACTGTGTTGAAGGCAATGGTATTGCAATAAACTTCAACGGAATGAGACCAGTGTGCACCAGTTGTCAGGATGGTCTCAGTACAGTGGGACTTCTTGTTTGGATCCTCAGTGAATGGGTGCCCATGCTGGTTGTCATGTTCATTGTGATGCTGTTCAACATAGACTTGGTGTCAGGAAGATTCAACTCCTTCCTTCTGTTTGCACAACTCCTTGCATTCTCTAGTATCAGAGGTGATGCTGAATTAGGAACAGTGAACATTGCATTTGTCAAGATATACCGATTTCTGTATGGCATGTGGAACTTGGACTTCTTTGGTGTGCTCCTACCTCCATACTGTCTCATTCCACACTCACACCTCACACTGTTACAGACACTCTTGTTACACTACTCCATTGGACTCTTCCCACTGATAGTGGCCATCACACTCATTGTTCTTGAGAGGTCTGCAGAGAAGTGGATATGCTGTCACCGAGTGGACCAGTGCCTCAGGCGAATGAGACGATGGAAGGCAAAGTACTCTGATGGCATGTCTTATGACAGAGCACTTCCTGCCTTTGTCATTCTCGGCTTCACTCGCTTCCTTGTCAGCTCCTCCTACATCCTAGTCAACCAGACCATCACAGGAGAGGATGGGGAAGAGAGGATGGTTGTGTGGTGGCAGGGATCTGTGCCCTATGGCTCCATTCAACACATTGCCTACTTCATACCAGCCATTATCATACTGCTAGTGTTTGTCCTTCTGCCAGCCTTCCTGCTCCTCACTCTTCCCATTGTGCCTCAGTTATTCGGAAGGCTCATCATAGCTCTGCCACCATTGAGGAAGCTACAGAGGATGCAGACATTCTGCAGCAATGTCTACACTGACAGATGGATCTACCATTTTGTCAATGTTTTTCAAGGTTGCTACAAAGAGCACTTGAGGAGTTTCTCTTCACTCTACCTCTTTTACCGCATTATTCAGCTGCTAGCTGCTGTATTCATACCCAGTAGTGAAGATGCCCTGAGAATTCAACTTATCCTTACTTTGGTACTACAGCTGTTAATTGTTGTATTCCAGCCATACACCATAGCCCGCCTCAACAATCTGGACACAGCCATACTGGGGAACATGTCCCTCATTCTTGTCTTGAGTCTGCAAATATCCAGTGCAAACAGTCAAATAGGAGCGAAGCAATTCTTTGCCTCTGTTAGGATGATCCTCATTTACCTTCCTCTCCTCTATCCTGCCATTCTCTTTGGAAGGAAGTTCTACATGAAATGTCCCAAGTTGAGATGCTGCCACAAGAGGAAGGAAAATGAAGAGGATGATGTAGAACCACTGTTAGTAGATCCAACAGAAGGACTGGGCAACTTTGTGAGAATAACAGAACTTCGTGCTGGAGCCCCCACTTCATCAGATGAGGAATCAGAGACTGAAACTCAGAGTGAAGAAATGGTTCTGGAAAACAAGAACACTGATGCAGTTGCTGTTGACTTAGCAGTATGACTGCAAGCACTACCTTTTAGTTTATACAGTGCATGCAGGTATCAGCATAATATTTTAATACAATTAAATGGATACAGCATTATTATAGGTTTGGAGTGTTTTGATGAATATTTGAAACCATGCAGCACTGTATAATGCAGAGAGTGTATGTATTAAACACCTCATCTTTGACTGCATGTTCTGTTGCAAGCGGAACTAGCATTTTAAAGTTATAAACTCACGGGACTGTCACCACAACTCAAAGTACTTGCTCACTTTGGTCACTGCTCTGTAATGAACACTTTCATTTGAACAAACAATTGAAGCGAACACAAGAAGACTGTGTAATTAGTCACACATGTGCACAACTGCACAGCCCGCAAACATACCTCATACACATGCAGCTTGCGCATTTTGACAATTTTTCATACAGCCATTCCTTTGGGTTGTACGCCCTCTCTCACACATGTACACACACCCAAACACACCCAAACACACACACTCACACACACACACACACACTCACACACACACACACACACACACACATACATACACACACACACACACACACACACACACACACACACACACACACACACACACACACACACACACACACACACACACAACACACTCACACACTGTGATAAAGTGAATAAATTTTGTGCACAGTACGTGTTCCATGTAGCCTCTCATGCATTATTGCAAAAATACATATAATAGCTCCCATTTAAGCTGTACATCCATGCAGTATACACCTGCACATAGTTAGTTTTATTGATCCCAACAGTATCTAGTTATGTATCTACATACATGCCCAAAATTAATTTTTATATGAGGTTTGATATTATACCAGCCATATAGCACTGCCTTACAAAAGTGTATGTAATATAATCTATGTAGTTGTAAGCATTGTGATATATGTACAGGCCCTTTGTCATGGTACTAGCATGCAAACTGTTGTTGAACAATGGAAGATGCCATGCATCAACATGAAAATGACTGTATACTGTATACACAGGCAGCCATTTGGTCATAACACTTTCTGTTTATTGCATGCATGGTGTCATTCATTTTACATGACTGTTTAGATTGAAACAACAAACAGCTATCCAAATAGGGTCCTACAGTGTTCAGGGTGTCTCATAACACTGGCATTCGTAAGGCTAGAGCAGAATAAAATATTAAATGAAATAATGTAAAGGGAATGAATAATATTATGCATAAGAATTATTATTATAATTATTATAGAACAAAAACCCTTTATAAACAACAAACCATGAGAACACAAGGACAGCAATGAGGGAAATTAATATTGAAAGAGCTAGAGGACTAATACTGGCAACAATGGCCTGCAACTAGTAAATGGTTAAGGAGGCAAAGAGTGATATTTGACAACAAATCAACTTACTATGTGCACATATGTGTGTGTATGTGTGTGTATGTGTGTGTATGTGTGTGTGTGTGTGTGTGTGTGTGTGTGTGTGTGTGTGTGTGTGTGTGTGTGTGTGTGTGTGTGTGTGTGTGTGTGTGTGTGTGTGTGTGTGTGTGTATGTGTATGAGAGAGAGAGAGAGAGAGAGAGAGAGATTAAGGGAAAGAGAGTACCATGATTCCCGCATGATTTCAAAATACCCACTAATGTCCTATGACTATCACACTGTGCTGGAGTTGATTAGCGTACTCACATTAAATTTGTGGACTCTAGGAGTTATGCATGTTGGTATAGTTATACGTGTAAGCTCAATCAACTATGGAGTTTCATGTTGCATGGCTGCCTCGAGTTGATTTCAGTTTTCTTGTTTGAAGTGAGTACAGCACTTGCTTCAGCAAATAGCAGAGCTGGTAGTATATATAGAAGTGATTCCAGCAAGTTCTTTGACCTTGCCTACATTTGGGATTCAAGAGAAGACTGCTTGACAGAAGTCTTAATGAGCAGCCGAGAGGTGGATTGAATCTTACATTACAACCAAAAAACTCACAACCTTGAAAGGTATGCAAATTGAATGTAGAGGTAACTACACATTGTGAGCAAGTTGAACCTCAAATCTGTTCTTGAAAATCCCCTAACATTATATTTCCTTCATTGCTATACTAGCTGTCATGAGATATAATCTCTACTGTACACTTCCATTTGCCGTTTGTCTAGTTCACATAGAAGACTCTTCAGGGAAGAAGCAACAGAAAATCATTCCCTAAAATGAGTTTTAGGCAGCTGAAGATAGATCATCTTCAAGTCCATCACAGAGTGTCACACAGTCTTCGCCTGTGGATGGTGCTGTGTTGCCTAGTGACAGTTGTCAGGAGTGACAGAGTCATGTGGGTTGACACCAAGGGAGAGGACGGTCCTCAATGCATACACCACACACCAGTAGGTGCACTGATGGTAAAGCCACATCCTAGCAAGTCATGCAAGACATTGCTTTATGCTCTACAAAATGCTCTGAACACCACATCCATCAGAATCACCTGTGGCACCCATGGACTCCAGCCATATCCTGTAGATCCATATAAACCATTCCCAGCTGATTCATTTGCTCTAAGGTTAGAATCTGAATGTGCCACCAGTCGACCCACAGTCCAGTGCCTGAATGGAGCAACAGTGGCCATAATGGATGTCATTGAAGTAATGATAAGAGATATAGTGTTTCGTGATTGTGGCAAAAACGATGACCCAAAGGTCACTGCTAATAGGGTCCCTAGATCCCCTACCCTGTACCTTTCCAGCTGCACTGATGTGACAGTACATAATGTAACTGTTTACGTAACAGGGCAAAATGGCACAGGGATAGTACTGACAAACATTGTCGCTCATGGTGTGATCACTCTGTATGACGTCTCAGTACTGCATAATGGAACATATGGGTATGGAATTATCTGCAACATCTATGGAAGATACCAATTGCCCACAAACAATGGTAGTGTGCACATGAATAGTGTACTAGTGGTGAACACAAACACTCACACTGAATATGACCCTTCAATGAAATTCAATGGCATTTACATCAGTGCTCGTGGAACAGGAAGGTACAATAATATCTCACTGCACAATGTAACAGTCTTCAACAGTGCCCCTGTTGCAGGTTCTGGAATCCATGTAGGCCTTTTTGATGCCATGAACAACAGCACAGTAAAGTTGGTAGGAGTAAATGTGCTGGATGGGTGGGATGAGCGCTACCAAACAAAGAATAGAACTGTAGTTCTGGCAGAATGTGCTAGAAGACAGCATGAAATGATTCAAAGGCAACCTGAGGATCATGTCTACGTTTCCATTGACATACAGGTGCAAACAGCACTTAACACAGTAAATGTTTCTGACTTACAAGTGGTTGCGAGCTATGGTAAGAGTGTGGTTGCACTGTCTATCACTATGGATCATCTGTCAAGATTGAATAGAATCCATATATACAAGCATGTAGCTCTAGACATAAGAGGAAATCAAGATTCTCAGCGGAATGGTCTGTCAGTATACTTTGATTTCATTGCTATTTGGAATGTAGTGGAAGTACAAGACCTTTCAATTGTGAACTATACAACAGCAACAGGGAATGCAGTTATAGTGCTCTTCAAGGGTCAGTGCACAAGAAACAGGGTGATGTTAGAAAGGATTACAATTGCAAATCATCATGCGGTTAGTGATGGTGGAACTCTTTCTGTATTGTTTCTGGATCATGCAAAGAACAACTCATTCTTCTTAAACGGAGCAAATATTGAGAATAATTCTGCAATGCAAGGTGGTGGCATTGAAATTTTACTGCGTGATTTCTCCAAAGGTAATATCATTACCACATCCTTTGCATTTATTGGAGGCAACAAAGCATATGCTGGAGGTGGCATGTTCATCAAATTTTCTGACTATTCAGAAAGGAATGTAGTGATGTTAGATGGAGTTTATGTTGCTAATAACACATTGCTTCTTACTCAAAACGATAGTATCAGTATGATGGGAGGAGGCAGCAGTATTCACTTTCAGAATGATAAAACGGTTTATGCTACAAAGAATGAGGTTACAATGAATGCAACAGTGTTCTTTGCTAACAGTGCAAAAGGTGGAGTAGGCGGTGGGTTATCAGTGTTTTGTATACATTCACAGTACCCTGACGAATTTGACAGTGGAGACAAAGTTCTCATGAATCGTACATTCTTCATTAACAACAAGGCAGACTATGGGCTTGCATTTGCTGTTCAGTCGTCTCCACAGTTTAGAAAAGCATTATTTCGAGGGATCACTTTAGTACAAACTCGCTGCGCAATAATTAACCCAACACACTTCCGTGATAACCAGTCTCCATATACCACACTCAAAGATCATATAACTGGAAATTGGAATTCTAGCACTCAAATTAGATCAAATGTTATAGAGTTGGCATCATTGAGAATGGTTGAACTACTAGATGAAGCTATTCCAGAATTGAAACAACAGTTTAATCCATTTTATCAAATACAGACCAGCACAAACATGGTTCATCTGATATCAGTGCAAATTAGGCTTGAAGGCAACAGTTACTTCACATGTGGAGCTGCCTCACAAGGACTTCTAGCAATCGATTCAGAGATTATTTTACAACCAGAGTCATACACCAATTTTCAGTTTTGTGTTGCTTCACATGGAGGAGCAATTGCTTTGCATGGTCAAAGTTACATCCATGTTACGCCCAATTCAAAAATGGTATTTGAAAATAATCATGCCTTCCAGCAAGGAGGTGCCATCTATGTACATTCACCTGAACATGCAGTGCCACTTGTTCGTTGCTTCTTTCAGTATGAACAAAGACAAACAGCAGGCTTCTCTGAAATTGCTTTCATTGACAACTCCGCAAAACTTGATGGACAGTCAATTTACATGAGTGATTCTCAAAGTTGTTTTCACAACATACAGGCAAATTTTACAGAGAGTAGTTATATTGCACTACGTGCACAAACTTCATGCAAATTTGCATTGAGACTTTTAAACAGAAGCTTAGTCAAACTGTGTAAAGTAGATGGAAACACCTATTCAGCCTGCACTGAACTTGGTAACACATCCCTTGCAGAATTTTATCCCATTGCTTCACATCCAGACTATGTGGATGGCACCTCTGTTGACATTGACAACCCACCAACCATTCAGTTTATTCCTGGCAAACCAAAGCAGCTTCCTTACAAACATGCATATGACGAGCTTGGTAATGTCATCCACACAGTGTTCACTGTACACATAAACGCTCCAAAACCCACAACTGATGTTCAACTCAACCCTTTCTCAAAGTACACTGCTGATTTTACAGTTATTCTACATGGCATACCTCAGAGGCATGCAATTGACAATCACCCCTCCAATTCCAACAAAAGCAACGCAACTGAAAATGCAACTCCACAACTTGTACTACAGTCAGTTGACAACAGTAACTTGATGTTAGTAATGAACATTGAGCTCCAGTGCTGCCCACCTGGCTACATATACCGAATAGGGTCCGGGGACATGGGAACATGTCACTGTGGAATATCTACAGTACAAGGGATAGTAGAGTGCAATGAAACTGACCCAAACAACATTGGTGCTGTGTTGCAGGCAAGCCACTGGGCTGGATATCTGCCATCCAAGGACCAACACAGTTGTGATGGACAGAAACTCTACAGTGCACCTTGCCCACCAGGATATTGTCAAACACAACTAACCACTCTTCCTAGTAACAACTCCAAACAGCTAGCGGAAGAAGTAGTCTGCAGAAGGTCAAAACGCCGAGGGCTTCTCTGTGGAGACTGCCTTGAAGGGAGTGGCATTGCTGTGAACTTCAATGGAATGAGACCAGTGTGCACCAGTTGTCAGGAGGGACTCAGTACAGTGGGACTTCTTGTTTGGATCCTCAGTGAGTGGGTGCCCATGCTGGTTGTCATGTTCATTGTGATGTTGTTCAACATTGACTTGGTGTCAGGAAGATTCAACTCTTTCCTTCTGTTTGCACAACTCCTTACCTTCTCCAGTATCAGAGGTGATGCTGAGTTAGGAACAGTACACATTGCATTTGTCAAGATATACCGATTTCTGTATGGCATGTGGAACTTGGACTTCTTTGGTGTGCTCCTACCTCCATACTGTCTCATTCCACACTCACACCTCACACTGTTACAGACACTCTTGTTGCACTACTCCATTGGACTCATCCCACTGATAGTGGCCATCACACTCATTGTTCTTGAGAGGTCTGCAGAGAAGTGGATATGCTGTCACCGAGTGGACCAGTGCCTCAGGCGGATGAGACGATGGAAGGCAAAGTACTCAGATGGCATGTCTTATGACAGAGCACTTCCTGCCTTTGTCATTCTCGGCTTCACTCGCTTCCTTGTCAGCTCCTCCTACATCCTAGTCAACCAGACCATCACAGGAGAGGATGGGGAAGGGAGGATGGTCGTGTGGTGGCAGGGATCTGTGCCCTATGGCTCCATTCAACACATTGCCTACTTCATACCAGCCATTATCATACTGCTAGTGTTTGTCCTTCTGCCAGCCTTCCTGCTCCTCACTCTTCCCATAGTGCCTCAGTTGTTTGGCAGGCTCATCATAGCTGTGCCACCATTGAGGAAGCTACAGAGGATGCAGACATTCTGCAGCAATGTCTACACTGACAGGTGGATATACCACTTTGTCAACGTCTTTCAAGGTTGCTACAAAGAACGTTATAGGAGCTTCTCTTCAGTGTACCTCTTTCACCGTATCATTCATCTTCTAGCTGCTGTCTTCATTCCCAGCGCCGGAGAAGCCCTGAGAATTCAACTTATTCTCACTTTGCTGTTACTCTTGCTAATTGTTGTATTCCAGCCATACACCACTGCACACCTCAACAATCTGGACACAGCCATACTGGGGAACATGTCTCTCATTCTTGTCCTGAGTCTGCAAATATCCAGTGCAGACAGTCCAATAGTAGCAAGGCAATTCTTTGCCTCCATTAGGATGCTCCTCATTTACCTGCCACTCCTTTATCCTGGGATTCTCTTTGGAAGGAAGGTGTATAAGAAATGTTCCAAGTTAGGATGCTGCCACAAGAGCAAGGAAAATGAAGAGGATGATGTAGAACCACTGTTAGATGATCCAACAGAAGGACTTGGCAACTTTGTGAGAATAACAGAACTTCGTGCTGGAGCTCCAACTTCATCAGAGGATGAATCGGAAACTGAAACTCAGAGTGAAGAAGTGCTTCTACAAAATCAGAATACTGATGCAGTTGTTGCTGACTTAGATTTATGAATGCTCAAACATTGCTTCTAATTGCTACTTATTGCTTTATAATGTTTTGGGCTTATAGCACTATTGCTTTAGATGTATGCATGTTTTATACTACATATTCATGGTTACCATAATTGTTTAACAGTACATTGCCAAATGCAACTGTTGTAGCAATTGGATGTGCATGTGTTGGATGTGCATGTGTTGGATGTGCATGTGTCGGATGTGCATGTGTTGGATGTGCATGTGTTGGATGTGCATGTGTTGGATGTGCATGTGTTGGATGTCCACTTCAACATATGCATGTTGAACCGGAAGATCAGGCTACATGTGTGGTCTCCATTCACCACATATATACAATTAAAATCAGCTTCATTAAAGAATACATGGAGCAATTCAGCAAGACAGCATTGTGCTCATTAGGTTGTGTGCACAGTGATAGAAGTGACCTTTCCACAGTCACATATGTAGCATTATTGTGCATGTATAATCTATATAATTATATATGCACATCTATAATATTATAACAGAGATAGTGTTAATTTCTGTATGGGTAAGAGTACTTTTCTTTAACTGTAAATTTGACTAATGTAAAAGCAATGGTTCTAATAGCAGCAAAAGTTTGTGACAAGTTATTAATGGTTGGCAACGTCTGAGAGACCCAATCTGAGCATGTGACTGCCATTTAGAATGGGTGCAAATAGAGCAGCGAGCACAACTTTCAGCGCTGATGGTTGAAGCTGACATCAGGAGGCAGGAGGAAATTGAAAGATGTCCTCAGGTTAGAACAGAACTTTTGTAAAGCTTAAAACATTTTGTGCACAATAAAAATGAGTTTCACCTGATTGAATGCGTTAGTGACAAGTGCAGTTTTTGCTTTGGAAAGTGTTAGATGAGTAGGGGGTGAAAGGGAAGTTACTTAGGGCAGTACAGGCACACAGGGAGGGCAAGGGTGCACGTGGAAGTTGGGAGAATGGAATCAGAGCTGTTTGGTGTGTGCAGAGGTGTGAGGCAAGGTTGTACTCTATCTCCATGGCTTTTTAATGTGTTTATGAACAGGGTGACGAGGGAAGCAAAAGGCAGTTTTAGAGTGAGGTGAGGTTGTCTAGTGGGAATGTAGGAGTATTCCTCTTTGCAGATGATATGGTGGTAATGTCGGAATCGGTGAACGAACTTCAGCATGATATGCAAGTAATGAGTGATGTGTTAAGCAAATGGGAGATGAAGGTAAGTTGGAGGAAGACTAAGGTGATGAAGGCAGCCATGAAGAGTGAGGATTGGGAAGTTGAAATTGGTGAGGAGGTAATAGATCAGGTAGATGAAATGAAGCACTTGGGAGTGATAAATAGTAGTGATGGGAGGATGAAGAAAGAAGTGGAGGCAAAGATTTGGAGTGCAACACGAGTGATTGAGGGCATGAACAAAACAGTATTGAAGAGGAAGGAACTGAGCAGGAGCACAAAATTGAAAGTGGTGAATGCGACAATGATCCCCACACTATTGTATGGCTGTGAGACGTGGTGCCTGTCAAAACATCTACAATCTAGGTACAAGCCACTCAGATAAATGTCTTGAGGCGGATCGAAGGAGTAAGTAGACTGGATAGGGTAAGGAATGTGGACATCAGGGAGAAGCCATGTCAACTGAGTGTTTTAGATATGGTAAAGACCAGGCAGGAGAAGTGGAAGGCTAGAATGGAAGAGATGAGTAGGAAACGAACAACTAGAAAGATTTTTGAAGGCGAGATGGAGTGGAAAGGGCCTAGAGGAAAACCCAGAATGAGATGGACTGACAATTTCAAATAACCATAAAGTTTCTTAGTATCCATATAATTATGCTTATAATATTATTGTCATCCTCTAACTGTCATTTAGCTTGTATAATAAACGTAAGGATGACCTCCTGATCCGGTATTGGAGAAACATCTGTACTGATTGATTGATTGATTAATTGATTGCATACTAGCATACCTTGGGCTATAGTAACAATCAATGGTCAAGGACAATGGAAAGTATAATCTACTGTACTACCAATTCTGACAAATGACTTATAAAGTTACCAAACATAAGTAAGCCAAGAACCAATTGTATTTTGAAGTCTCTGGATATCTTTCAACAAAATAGTCAGTTTATCTACCACATGGTATTGCCCTTGTCTTGCTCAACCATCATCAGCGTTCAGGTTTTTGCACATTTGTACACAATTCCACATACATATAATACGTATGCATTATTTCATCAACATAATCGTGCATGTCCACACTACATCTACTATCAAGTAGTTATGGTACTTCAAATTCCTTGCAAAAATAGCTGCACGTAGCTATAGTTCTGTTAATTTCAGCCTACCTATAGGTTGCATGTGAGTATTGGGAGAGGTTTGATTTTGGCTTTACTGGCTCTTGCTGTTATTTTGTCCATCTTGAAGCCAGCTGTGTCCATGCTCTCATTCAAATTGAACTTGCTCAAACAAAGATCCGGATACTTACAATTGACATCTCGTTTGTTGTCCTGCCAATGTTCAAACTGGAAATCATTCTCCTTGACATAATTAGTTGGACGTGCTACGTTTGTTTGCCAGTTTTTGGGGTTCCAATTTTATTATTTTACAAAATAGCCAACTTCAAACTGCCAGTAATTATACTAGCAGCCATACACAAACTCGCATTATAATTATGTTTATTGTTTGCTCTACCAAACTTTCACTTGCACCTTCAAATTGCATTGTTTATCTTAAACATTGAATTGGCTACCGTTTATGTTCTACATCCATACTAGAATTTGAACTTAGCTAAAGTAGAGGGAATTTGAAATGAATGAATAGGGAGAAATGCAATTTGGACTTTGAACAGAGACCTGTTTTCAAATTGGCATAACTACAAATATTTCAAGTCTAAAAACTTGTGCGACACCTGCTAACCACTCCCAGTTCAGATAGTTGGGGATGCAGCAATGTTGATGGCCAAAGATGGTACATTGAATTTAGCAAATCAATTATGCAAGAGTCTACAATCCAGGCAGAGTAGAGTAGCTGGTCATCCGATGAAAGCACCACAATAGAACTGTCATAATGCCTGCTGACATAACTTAAACCTGTTCTATAAACACTGTGTATACGTAGCTATTATCTGAGTACTTGAGGTGACCATAGACAATTCCAACTGCACAACCTCATATGCATCCTTGGAACACAAGTTATGGATACATATACATCATATTTTACTGGATGCACACATCCAACATATTGCAATGCCATGAAAGATGAGGTTTAAAATGCAAATTGTACAGGTAGTAAGTTCTACCTAAGGAAGATTGAGGAAGCTATGGTTAGTCTCGTCGATACATAGGCCCTTCACCCTTCATAAACGTTGGTTTGACAAGAAAATGTTTCCCTGGAAGATGCCATACATCAACATGAAAATGACTGTATGCTGTATACACCGCAGCCATTTTGTCATAACACTTTCTGTTCATTGCAATTCATTTTACAATAAACAGCAATCTTAAACTTCTATAATTGCTTGTACAAGGTGCATGTCTCATTACGATTATAATGTAGCATTCTCATACTACAGAAATGCGGAATGCTTGAATGGAGGAATTTCAAAAAGTGAAATTGGTGTACTCAAGATTAACAGACAAGTTAGCAATGATAACAATAATTATACACATGAATGTGATGTATATTAAATGGAACAAAGGAGCTATAGATAGTGCTCTTCAATAGCACACTTTACAACATATATTTTGAGGTACATAATGTATGTAAGCATTATAGCTATAGTACATAGTATTACTATTTCCACAGCATGACTAGCTACTAGTGAAAATGTACTGTAGCTCTGGCAAGCACATGCAGTGAGGAGACACCCCAACCCCCCCAATGCACTGTGTATGATGTGGCATATTGCAATCAAATTCACCATTTTGTTACCCTTTACCAACAATATGCCATAATGCCTATATATTACAGCACAGAGAGGGTAGAGGCTGTTAATGTGGCCCAGAGTATATTGTAAAAATGACACTGCAGACCACATATCATGCAAGTTGCGGGCAAGCCTGAGTTTTTCAGCAAGTTGCTTGGGCATTAGTTGATCATGAGTCAGTGTTGCATCATCAGATGCAGGGATAATGGATTGATGCAGAAAGCAATCCATGTGGAACAAGTGCAGTTATGCCTGGCCAGAAACTGTTTGGGGATGGTCAGCTGCATCTTAATGTGGCACTGCATTGTGATATGAGAACCTATTATTGCATATTGCATAATAACTATTACTTTATGCATCTCATAACATTATATTTATAGATAATTCATTTCTGTGTATCATGTTGTATGGATATGGGTACCCTGCAGTTTCATGTGGTATGGGTATGGGTACCATGCAGTTTCATGTGGTATGGGTATGGGTACCATGCAGTTTCATGTGGTATGGGTATGGGTACTATGCAGTTTCATGTTGTATGGGTATGGGTACCATGCAGTTTCATGTGGTATGGGTATGGGTACCATGCACTTTCATGTTGTATGGGTATGGGTACCCTGCAGTTTCATGTGTATGGGTACCTCGAGATTTTAATTTCAGTTCATGCAGTGGTTGAAAGGAGTAGAGCACTTGTATGTGCTTACAGTAATAATTGCTATATAGTATATCATTATGGTGTTCCAACATGTTCTTTGAGACCACCTATGTGAAATTTTTAATCAAGAGAAGACCTGCTTGGCAGAAGTCTCAGTTATCAGGCCTGTACCCCAGGAGGCACAGAGATTGAATATCGGTATATAGCCAGAAACATTTGCAACCTTTAAAGGTATGAAAATTAAGTGTACATATATGTACACACTGTGAGCAATTTAATAATGAATCCCAATTCTGTACCTGCCCTAACAGTTTCTTCATGTTATGCTGTCATGAAATAAGCCCTGCTTCACATTTCCATTTGCATTTGTCTATAGTTCACATACAGTAGAAGATTTTTCAGGAAAGAAGCAACAGCTAATCTTTGTCCACACTGAGACTTAGGCAGCTGAGAATGGATCATCCTCAAGTCCATAACAGGCTGTCCTGCACCCTCCTGCTGTGGATGGCGTTGTGTTGCCTAGCGACAGTGGTCAGGAGTGACAGAGTCATGTGGGTTGACACCAAGGGAGAGGACGGTCCTCAATGCATACACCACACACCAGTAGGTGCACTGATGGCACAGCCACCTCCTAGCAGGTCATGCAGGTCACTGGAGTATGCTCTATACTACACTATAAACACCACATCAATCAAAATCACCTGTGGCACCCATGGACTCCAGCCATATCCTGTAGACCCATACAGACCATTCCCAGCTAATGCTTTTGCTCTAAGGATAGAGGGTGAATGTGCCACCAGTCGACCCACAGTCCAGTGCCTGAATGGAGCAACAACTGCTGTAACAGGTGTTGCTAATGTAATGATTAAAGCTATAGTGTTTCATGATTGCGGTAAAAAAGAAGACCCAAAGCTCCCTTCTCACAGTGTCCCTAGATCCCCTACCCTGTACTTTTCCAGCTGCACTAATGTGACAGTACATAATGTAACTGTTCACGTAACAGGGCAAAATGGTACAGGGATGGTACTAACAAACATTATCACTCATGGTGTGATCACTCTGTATGATGTCTCAGTACTGCATAATGGAACATATGGATATGGAATTCTCTGCAACATCTACGGAAGATATCAGTCAGCAATAAATAATAGTACTGTGCTTTTGAATAATATACAAGTTGTCAACACAAACACTCACACTGAATATGACCCTTCTATGGAATTCAATGGTATTTACATCAGTGCCCATGGAACAGGAAGAGGAAACAACATCTCACTGCACAATGTAACAGTCTTCAACAGTGCCCCTGTTGCAGGATCTGGAATCTATGTAGGCCTGTTTGAGAACATGAATATCAACACTGTACAATTGGTAGGAGTTCGAGTTTTTGATGGCTGGGATAAACGCTACCAGAAAAAGAATAAAACTGTAGTTCTGGCAGAATGTGCTAGAAGACAGCTTGAGATGATTCAAAGGCAACCTGAGGATCAAGCCTATGTTTCCATTGACATACGAGTGCAAACAGTACTGAATACAGTAAATGTCTCTGGTGCACAAGTGGTTGCAAGCTATGGTAAGAGTGTGGTTGCACTGTCTGTTACTCTTGATGGTCTGTCAAGACTCAATACTATCTTTTTATGCAAACATGTGTCTCTTGCCATAACAGAAAATCAATACAAAGCTATGAGAAATGGTTTGCAGTTATTGTTTAATGACAGTGCAATTAAAAACTATGTGGGAATACAAGACCTTCAGATTGTTAACAGAACAAGAGCACCAGGGAATGCAGTAATATTGATCTTTAAGGGTCAGTGCGCAGGAAACAGGGTGTTGTTAGATAGAAGCACAATTGCAAATCATCATACCTTGATAGATGGTGGAAGTGTTTCTGCTATGTTTCTGGATCATGCACAGTACAATTTATTCTTCTTAGAACGAACAATTCTGGAGAACAATACTGCAATGCGAGGTGGAGGGATTTCTGTTTTACTGAGTGATTTCTCGAGTAGTAACAGATTTCATGCCAGCCTTGTATTTATTGGTGGCAACAAAGCAAATACTGGAGGTGGCATGTTCATCAAATTCATGTACTTTTCAGCAAAGAACACAGTAATCCTACATAGAGTTTATGTCGCGAATAACACACTAGTTCCCACTGGAAATTTGAATGTCAGTATGATGGGTGGAGGCAGCAAGGTTCATTTTCAGAATGATAGAGCTACGCTTGCAACAGAGAATAAGGTTATAATGAATACTACAATATTCTATGCTAACAATGCAAAAAGAGGAATAGGTGGAGGGTTGTCGGTGTTTTATGTGCACTCCCCGTACACTTTAGACAGTGGAGACAAAGTTCAGATGCATGGTGCTTATTTCATCAACAATCAGGCAGACTATGGACATGCATTTGCTATGCAGTCATCTCCACAGCCCAGAAAAGCTATATTCCATGGGATCACATCAACAGGAACAAACTGTGCAACTGTAAATGATGCCCACGTCACAGGCAAAGAGTCTCAATATGCCGAACTAAAACATCATGTTATTAGAAATTGGAACTCCTACAATCTGACTAGAGGAAATGTTACAGAGCTGGTATCCTTGAAAATGATCCACCAACTAGAAAAGGTTATTCTAAAATTGAAAAGTCAGTTTAATCCATTTTTTCAAATGCAGACCCGCACAAACATGATTTTTCTAATATCAGTGCAAATCAGGCTTGAAGGCTACTTCACATGTGGAGCTGCATCACAAGGACTTATAGCAGTTGATTCAGAAATCATTTTGCCACCAGACTCTTTTACGACTTTCAGATTTTGTGTTGCTTCAAATGGTGGAGCAATTGCTTTATACGGTGAAAGTTACATTCGTACTACAACAAATTCAGTAATGTCACTTTCCAATAACCATGCCTTCCAGAGAGGAGGTGCCCTCTATATACATTCACCACAACATGCAGTGCCTCATGTCCGTTGCTTCCTTCAGACCGAACCAGGACAGACAGCACGCTTCTCTCAAATTGCATTCATTGACAACTCTGCAAAACATGAAGGACAGTCAGTTTACGTGAGCAAATATGAAAGTTGCTTTTACAACTTTAAAGCAAATTTAACAAATCGTAGGTATACTGGACTAAGTACACAAGCTTCATACAACTTCGCTTTGAGAATTGGAACCAGAAGCTTAGTCAGATTGTGCAAAGCTAATGGAACCACCTATTCAGCTTGCAATGAAACTGCTAACACAACACGTGCAGATTTTGCCCCCATAGTTTCCCGTCCTGACCATGTGGATGGCACCTCTGTTGTCATTGACAACCCACCAACTATTCAGTTCATTCCTGGCAAACCAAACCAGCTTCCCCACAAACATGCATATGATGATCTTGGAAATGTTATCTACACAGTATTCACTGTACAAATAAATACCCCAAACCCCACAACTGATGTCCAACTTAACCCTTTCTCAAAGTACACAGCAGATTTTACTGTTATTTTACATGGCATTCCACTGAAGCATGGCATGGCTAACCACCTCTCCACTTTTAATGAAAGCAAAAAAACTGAAAATGGAACACCACAACTGGTACTGCAATCAGTTGACAACAGTAACTTGATGTTAGTAATGAACATTGAGTTCCAGTGCTGTCCACCTGGCTACATATACCGAATAGGGTCTGGAGACATGGGAACATGTCACTGTGGAATACCTACAGTGCTGGGAATAGAAGACTGCAATGAATCTGATCCAAACAACATTGGTGCTGTGTTACAGAGAAACCATTGGGCTGGGTATCTGCCATCTCATGACCAGCACAGCTGTGATGGACAAAAACTCTTCAGTGCACCTTGCCCTCCAGGATACTGTCAAACACTACAAACAACTCTTCCTAATAACAACTCCAGGGTACTACTAGAAGAAATAGTATGCGGTGGGTCAAACCGTAAAGGCCTCCTCTGTGGAGACTGCCTTGAAGGGTACAGCACCGCTATCAATTTCAACGGAATGAGACCAGTGTGCACCAGTTGTCAGGATGGCCTCAGTACAGTGGGACTTCTTGTTTGGATCCTCAGTGAGTGGGTGCCCATGCTGGTTGTCATGTTCATTGTGATGCTGTTCAACATTGACTTGGTGTCAGGAAGATTCAACTCTTTCCTTCTGTTTGCACAACTCCTTGCCTTCTCCAGTATCAGAGGTGATGCTGAGTTAGGAACAGTGCATATTGCATTTGTCAAGATATACCGAGTTCTGTACGGAATTTGGAACTTGGACTTTTTTGGAGTGCTCCTACCTCCATACTGTCTCATTCCACACTCACACCTCACACTGTTACAGACACTCTTGTTGCACTACTCCATTGGACTCTTCCCACTGATAGTGGCCATCACACTCATTGTTCTTGAGAGGTCTGCAGAGAAGTGGATATGCTGTCACCGAGTGGACCAGTGCCTCAGGCGAATGAGACAATGGAAGGCAAAGTACTCTGATGGCATGTCTTATGACAGAGCACTTCCTGCCTTTGTCATTCTCGGCTTCACTCGCTTCCTTGTCAGCTCCTCCTACATCCTAGTCAACCAGACCATCACAGGAGAGGATGGGGAAGAGAGGATGGTTGTGTGGTGGCAGGGATCTGTGCCCTATGGCTCCATTCAACACATTGCCTACTTCATACCAGCCATTATCATACTGCTAGTGTTTGTCCTTCTGCCAGCCTTCCTGCTCCTTACTCTTCCCATTGTGCCTCAGTTGTTTGGCAGGCTCATCATAGCTGTGCCACCATTGAGGAAGCTACAGAGGATGCAGACATTCTGCAGCAATGTCTACACTGACAGATGGATCTACCATTTTGTCAATGTCTTTCAAGGTTGCTACAAGGAGCATTTGAGGAGCTTTTCTTCACTCTACTTCTTTCATCGTATCATTCAACTTTTAGCTGCTGTCTTCATACCCAGTGCTGAAGATGCCCTGCGAATTCAACTTATTCTTACTTTAGTAGTACTGTTGTTAATTGTTATTTTCCAGCCATACACCATTGCTCGCCTGAATTCTCTGGACACAGCTATACTGGGGAACATGTCCCTCATTCTTGTTCTGAGTCTGCAAATATTCAGTGCAGACAGTCAAATAGGAACAAAGCAATTCTATGCCTCTGTTAGGATGATCCTCATTTACCTACCTCTCCTCTATCCTGGCATTCTCTTTGGAAGGAAGGTGTACATGAAATGTCCCAAGTTGAGATGCTGTCACAAGAGGAATGAAACTGAAGAGGATGATGTAGAACCATTGTTAGATGATCCAACTGAAGGACTGGGTAACTTTGTGCGAATAACAGAACTTCGTGCTGGAGCCCCCACTTCATCAGATGAGGAATCAGAAACTGAAACTCAGAGTGAAGAAACACCTCTAGAAAATTAGAATACTAATGCAGTTGTTGTTGACTTAGCCCTATGATTACGAAAACATTGCTTTAATACATTTATATCCAATGGATACTGCATAATTTAAGACCCATTAATTTCTGTGAGCAAATAATTTGTCTTTGAATGTTGCTGCAAGTTGAAATGCAAATCTAACAGGTTTAATAGCTCCAAAACAATGTCAAATGTTTGTTATGCACTATCAGACAGCATCTGTGGGGCTATTAGTGGTTGTTTGCATTCTATAATACAATGAGGTATAGTGTATCAGCTTCCAATGGATAGTACTGAAAGCTGAGTGAAGGCAGTCCATACTGATTTGAAAATTTGGAAGAGTTAGTTGTATACATGTCAAGCATATGTACCTTTACTGCTAGTGATTGGCGAGTCAAAGGTTTTCACCATTTATGTACTTACTGTATACGTCTACAGATGTGAGCAGTGTGTGGACAGTATCCTTATGTTATCAAAATTATAGATAGAAATACTTTTAAAAGATTCAACCTTGTATAATTTTCTTATCATGAGGGGATGGAAGATTTCAACCAAGCTAATAGAAAGGATGTAGGGATGGCATAAAATGTGCAGAAACAAGTGCTGCTACACAGTGAAGCATTAACAGTGGTCCCTACATGCAAGAATGTTGCACCGTATAGTCCTACCCCTTTGAATGTAGAGACTATTGCTAATGCTTCATTATGTAGCAGCATTTACTTGTTTCTGTACTTTTATGCCATCCCTTTTTAGATAGACATTAGTACTCATAATAATTATATAGTGAACATAATCCCATGAACAGACAGTAGCCAGATATACATAATAATCATTCACCATTAATGTGTACATCAAACAGAGATATAGCCCATTGTTTATGTATAATATGAAATCCCAGAATAATATTTACGATCAACATTGATTAGATATGGTATGTATGCCACTGTCTCAGAATATTATTATACATTGCATTTCATGCTATAGCCCAACACACGTTGTGCACATGCAGTTGTATGACACTGCATTTACAGACATCAGTTTAGTTATGATGAATTTCCCAGAGCACGTATAGTGCATACATAAATGTCACTGCAATGCATGTCTTACGCAGGAATATTAATGTGCAATAGTTTCTAAGAGCTTGAACCATGTAACGAGCAGAAGGCCCTCTAGCACACTACTCAGTCTTAATGTGAGGATGCGGTATAATATAATTCCTCTCATAGCAGGAATTGATCATGATGCTATATATGGGCATACGAATAATATAATTATAACTGAAGTACACACATTGTCACATACATGTAACACATAGAGGGTATTCCTGCATGCCTCGAGCTTTTTCTAATTATAATACAGAGACATCATTCCTGCATATTAATGCCTCAAACTCTTTCTATGCAATATAGTGCATAAAATATAGTGAAAATTCACTGTGATATTTTGTGAATACTAGACAATTGCAACTGACCATCACCGGTTGGCTATGAGTTGTGTGCACATTATACCATAAACACTGTACTTCAATGAGTCACATCATCAATTGCTATTTTGTGCAATTATGCCAAATAATAGAACAGAACACAATGTAACTCAATTGCTAAAGCTCTGTAGGTTGCTAAAGTTATACATTGGAACCTCTTAAAGACAGCAACCTGCACGTGGGCCAGTTTTAACTGACCTTGTAAGAGAGGTGGTTGCTCTACAGAGATAGAATGCTATGTTTTAGTTCTATTTGGGAATAGGTAGACTAGCTATGGTACAGAGGTTGCTGCCTAAATGGCCACCTTAGACAGGTTCCACTGTACTTACTCTATAGTGCATGAGTTATAGCACAAGCTTAAACCGCTGCATAGCATTGCAAGTTTACAGTGTGATGTGTTACAATCTTGAAATGTGTTGTGTTTCCCCCACTTAACCATATGGGATGTGCTTTACTATCAGTTTCATAAAAGAACGTGATCAGGTGGACTTCCACAACAGGTCCTTATCAAAACATTGCTATGCAGCATGTGATAAGTGCATGTCAAAGGTCGCTGCATGAGAGAGCACATCTCTATCCAGTGCAAAGTTGATGTGTGCATCAGTGCAGCTTAAACAATCACCCTTGGCATATACGAAACTTTCCTCTGATTCAGAAGGTAACATGTGCAAAGCCTATCTGCTATTCTAGCCATTCAAATTGTGTTACGGTAATTGTCATAGCAACACTTGTAAATGTGACTTAGAATGATGGAAGTAAAATGATGCAATAACTTAGGATTCTTCACAAAATATAACTATTATTGTGAGATGAGCAATCTATCAAAATTCATGACTCAATGAGTAAGTGGAATAGGAAAGGTTTATACCAGACCTATTACTTTTACATTCTATATGCAGAATTTCCTTCAATCATTGGCCCTTAATTCATTATCCTTTAAAAATGGCATTGGACTAGGTGTCATTTGGTAGTAATGTTGGTATATATAAAGCTGCACTATAATGTGCATGCAAACTGCTCACTGCAGCAACATATAACAACTCGCATGGCACAAGGTCTTCACTGTTCACAAATATGCTCAGTTGCTATCAGTAAACAACCTAGTATAAAAGCATAAGTCACAATGAATTTGCGAGGATAAGAAGATTTATGCCCAAATATTAAAGCTTTGTACTGCATGTGTGTTTGATCAGTGGTTGCAGACAACAGCTCGCCTGACAGGCTGGGGTTTCCAATGTTCTGCACTGGCATTAATGACATGGCCTTCAGCTTCCAAAAGCACTTGGTAGCTTGGCCTATGTAAGATTCATTAACTCAGCTCGGTAACTAGAACTCCACATTAGGGTGTAAGTCCTGGGATTGTTCCAGCCTTACCCATTCATTGATTCATGACTTGTGACTTAATCTTTACACTGCGCATAGATACACACCTGACTCATAAAGCTCTCTTTACAAGTATTATTGCATGCAGCATAAGTACATGGAACATTTTAAGTTACAAGTGCAGTCAGTCTGTTATTGTCAGCAATAGAGTGTTAACACAGTATAGTGTTAACACATCACAAGTTACATACTTGTATAGTTTCAAGTTTGTTCTATTAGTATTTCAGTTGAGCTGCTGATAGAGTTGAGTTGGTATGTAAAGTAATAATATTATCATTCCATATGTGGTGTTGCTGTAACAGAGATGCTAGTATAAAATGCAATATGTTCAGACAGCTAGAAGCCATTCAGCTAGAGGAGAATCTGTTGGCAAGTTGACAAAGGATTCAGCAAGAAATGCTTGCACTAACAATCCAGGGTGCATGTGCCACCAGTCGACCCACAGTCCAGTTTGTGAATGTAACAACAGCAGCTACCTTTATGAGCTTTAGTGAATTAGTGATCAGTGATGTGGTGGTTGAAGGTTACAACAAAATACAAGGCTACCAAAACCCTAAGCCTGCTGACATTGAGTTCAAAATAAACATTCTTAACTGCACTAATGTGACAATACACCATGTAACTGTTCATGTTTCTGGGCAACATGGTGCAGGAATAGTGTTGAGCAAGATTGCCAACAATGGGAGAGTCACCATGCGCAAAGTCACTGTAGTGCATAATGGAAGATATGGGGCTAGAATTTATTGTGATATTCAAGGAATCATTGAAGCACCTGCCAATAACATCAGCCTGCTCATGAATGAGGTACAAGTGATCAATACAAATAGTCACACTAAGTATGACCCTTCTATGTGGTTTATGGGTGTTCAGATCACAGCTCGTGGTACAGGAAATGGCACCAAAATCTCACTGTACAATGTAACAGTCTTCAACAGTGCTCCTGTAGCAGGCTTTGGAATATATATATTCTTGTCAGGTGACATGCACAACAGCACCGTAAATTTGATGGGAGTGAATATTCTGGATGGTTGGAACAAACACTATAGTAACAAGAACAAAAATGACGTCTTGACAGAATGTGCTAGAAGACAGCTTGAGATGATAAGAAGCAAAGCTAATAACAAAGCATAGCTTCAGTTTCAGTGCAGGTGCAAACTTCCCATAACACAATCAATATTACTGGTGTACATGTGGTCACGACCTATGGTCCCATCACTGTCAGTGGCTTACATTTGCAATTTCAAGGTCTGGCAAATTTAAACACAGTTTATCTACAAGGTATATTGATTTCAGCAAATGGGAATCTAACAATTAACAAGTTTGGTTTACTCCTGCACTTTACTGGCAATGCAAGTCATAACAATGTGATAGCAGGAAATGTACAAGTTCTGAACTGCACTACAGCATCAGGGGCTGGAGCCAAATTGTTTTTTAATGGTCATTCCTCTACAAACAATGTATTGCTGAAGAACAGTATGGTTGCAAATTGTGAGTCAAAAGAAATTGGAGGTGCAAGTCTGCTGGCTTTGTTTACGGATTACGCAAAATACAATAATATCTCCATTCACAGGATAATTGTAAAGAACAACACTGCAAAGGTAGGAGGTGGAATTATGGTACAGTTTGGGGGCTTTTCAAGTGGAAATGGCTTTTCTGCAATCTTGGTTCTAATTGCTGACAACAAAGCGCATATTGGAGGAGGTGTGAGCATTGAATTTGTTAACTTTACAGAAAGTAACACAGTGAATCTATTTGATTTTTTCATCATTAATAACAGATTAATTCCCTCTCCCAATATTGGTTTGATGGGAGGAGGAATGAGTGCATATTTTGGAACAATTCAAACTATGCTTGCAACTAAAAATAGAGTATTGATCACTGATTCCGCCTTTATTAATAACAACGCAAGAGGTGGAGTTGGTGGTGGGCTATCTTTGCTTTATGTTCATTCTCCATACACTGGAGACAGTGGAGATACAGTTCACATAAACAATACACAATTCATCAACAACCAAGCAAAGAATGGACATGCATTTGCTATGCAGTCATCACCCCAGTACAGAAAGGCCAAATTTCGAGGGATCAACTCAACAAATAACAATATCTATCACACAAATGTTGAAAATTTTACTGACAAGATTAATGATGTTTGGAAAAAAATGCTCTATAAAGTTACACTTAAGGAGTATAATGCTTCTAAGGAACTTATCTATCTTTACCGTGAAATGTTAAAAATTGACATCATGATCAAGACTGCTATGTCAGAATTCAAGAAGTGGGGTAACCCAATATTTCAAATTCAGACAAATTCATGCTTGGTCCTTTTAGTATCAGTACAAATTAGTATTCAAGCCAAAATACATTGTATTGTGGAGCAGCTTCACAAGGAATTCTAGCATTTGGTTCAGAAATCATTTTACAACCAGACTCAAAGACATTTTTTGAGCAATGTGTTGCTTCACATGGAGGAGCTATGGGTTTGTACGGTGAAAGCGACATACGTGTTTCCACTAATTCAACATTGTCACTGACTAATAACTATGCTTTCCAGCGAGGAGGTGCCCTCTATGTACATTCAGCACAACACGCAGAAACTCATGTACGTTGCTTCCTTCAGTATGTACATGGACAAGTGGGACATGGTGCAGGCATCTGGTTTGAGAACAACACAGCAAAGCATGAAGGCCAGTCAGTATACATTAGTGAAGCTGAAAATTGTTTTGGTCATCATTTGAACATGTATATTTATGAACCATACATACAACAGAATTACACTTATTATCTCATACATGATCTTCGGAGAACTGATAAGCTTTACACAGGCCACCAAATGTGCTTGTTTGATGGCATTGAACATCCATTTTGCAATGGCACTAGTAACAGATCCATTGATACATTACCTCAAATAATGTCCCGCCCTGATCATGTAGATGGTGGACCTGTTGACTTGGAGAATCCATTGACCATCTTGTTCATTCCTGGAAAACAGAAACAACTTCCTCACAAACATGCATATGACAAGCTTGGAAACGTCATCTATACAGTGTTTATTGTACAAATTGTCACAGAAGAGCCTACAATTGATGTCCAACTCAATCCTTTCTCAAAGTACACTTCTGACTTTAAAGTTATTTTACATGGCATTCCTCTGAGGCATAGCATGGCTAACCACCTATCCTCTATCAACCAAAGCAAAACAACTGGAAAAATGAATGCAACTCCACAACTTGCACTTCAGTCAGTGGACAATAGCAACCTACTGTTACTAGTGAACATTGAACTCCAGTGCTGTCCACCTGGCTACATATACCGATTAGGGTCTGGAGACATGGGAACATGTCACTGTGGAATACTAACAGTGCTGGGGATAGAAGAGTGTAATGAAACTGACTCAAACAATATTGGTGCTGTCCTGTTGGGAGATTGTTGGGCTGGATATCTGCCATCCAATGACCAACACAGCTGTGATGGACAGAAGTTCTTTAGTGCACCCTGCCCACCAGGATATTGTCAAACATACAAAACTGTTCTTCCTAATAACAATTCCAGGCAACTACTAGAAGATATAGTCTGTGGAGGGTCATATCGAAAAGGACTTCTCTGTGGAAACTGCCTTGAAGGAAGCAGTATTGCAGTGAACTTCAATGGAATGAGACCAGTGTGCACCAGTTGTCAGGATGGTCTCAGTACAGTGGGACTTCTTGTTTGGGTCATCAGTGAGTGGGTGCCCATGCTGGTTGTCATGTTCCTTGTGATGCTGTTCAACATTGACTTGGTGTCAGGAAGATTCAACTCTTTCCTTCTGTTAGCACAACTCCTTGCTTTTTCCAGTATCAAAGGAGACGCTGAGTTGGGAACAGTGCATAATGCATTTGTCAAGATTTATCGATTTCTGTATGGAATTTGGAACTTGGACTTCTTTGGTGTGCTCCTACCTCCATACTGTCTCATTCCACACTCACACCTCACACTGTTACAGACACTCTTGTTGCACTACTCCATTGGACTCTTCCCACTGATAGTGGCTATCGCACTCATTGTTCTTGAGAGGTCTGCAGAGAAGTGGATATGCTGTCACCGAGTGGACCAGTGCCTCAGACGGATGAGACAATGGAAAGCAAAGTACTCTGATGGCATGTCTTATGACAGAGCACTTCCTGCTTTTGTCATTCTCGGCTTCACTCGCTTCCTTGTCAGCTCCTCCTACATCCTAGTCAACCAGACCATCACAGGAGAGGATGGGGAAGAGAGGATGGTTGTGTGGTGGCAGGGATCTGTGCCCTATGGCTCCATTCAACACATTGCCTACTTCATACCAGCCATTATCATACTGCTAGTGTTTGTCCTTCTGCCAGCTTTACTGCTCCTCGCTCTTCCCATTGTACCTCAGTTGTTTGGCAGGCTCATCATAGCTGTGCCACCATTGAGGAAGCTACAGAGGATGCAGACATTCTGCAGCAATGTCTACACTGACAGATGGATCTACCATTTTGTCAATGTCTTCCAAGGCTGCTACAAAGAATGTTACAGAAGCTTCTCTTCACTCTATCTATTTCACCGCATTATTCACCTTGTAGCTGCTGTCTTCATACCAAGAATTGAAGTTGCACTCTGCATCCAACTCATTCTTACATTACTGTTGTTGCAGCTAATTGTCATTTTCCAACCATACACTGCTAGTCACCTCAACATCCTTGACACTGCTGTTCTTGGGAACATGTCCCTCATTCTTGTCCTGAGTCTGTTAATGAATATTTCAGAGACTCCACTTCAGGCAAAGCAATTCTTTGCTTCGGTTAGGATGATCTTCATTTTTCTGACTCTTCTGTATCCTGCTATTCTATGTGGAAGGAAGGTATATATGAAGTGCGTCAATTTCAGATGTTGTCAGAAGGAGGCAGATGAAGAAGATGATGTAGAACCACTGGTGGTAGATCCAACCGAAGGACTTGGTAATTTTGTGCAAATAACAGAACTTCGTGCTGGAGCCCCCTCTTCATCAGATGAGGAATCGGAGACTGAAACTCAGAGTGAAGAGACACTTCTAGAAAATCAAAATACAGAATCAGTTGTAGCTGACTTGGCCGTATGAACACAGCACATCGCTGTTATGTGTCTTTAATAAACTTTATAAAACATTATAGGCTTGGAGTGTTATGCTTTTGGATGTACAAATCTCCATAGAGCACTGTGTATGTATTCAGAACATATGGAGCTAAATAACATGACTTAAACTGTAGTATTGTTGATCATCCATTTAATGTTTTGTGTTAGATACAGTTTGCTTGTTGTTGGATACAATTGTTGCTGCAAGGAGGAATGCATTGGTTCAGCTCATTAACATGTATGCTACTATCAGACAGGTCCAGCAGTACCAGTGGCTGCTGTTGTACTATAATACAATAGAATATAATGATAAACAATCATGTATTCAAGGGACTGAAAACATTCAAAATAGCCTCAACAAAATTAAGAAGACTCAATTATGCGTACCACAAGCAAGTCCAATAGTGCCGGTGGCTGCTATTGTACTATAATACAGAGGAATAAAAAGGTAAACAATAATGTATTCAAGGAACTGAAAACGGTATAAATAGCCTCTCAACCAAATTAGGAAGAGTCAATATGCGTATATATCCCAAGCAAGTCTAACTTGCTCTAAGAATTGAATGCATGGTGGTGTGGACTGTTTATGGCATCCATATTATCTCTTTATTTATGATGGGAATTACTGTTGACATAGAACAATTTGCTCACTGTGCATCATGTTAATGCCCAACATACATACACATAATGACAGTGTACGATGAGGTGAGTTGTGATGTTTACTTTATAGAACACTCACTATCCATGCTGCTGTAAGTACATGAAAATAGGGACGTACAGGTTGGAGGACACTGATCACGAATACATTGAATAGGTCTTGCATGTATAAAGTTGCAGTCATAGATCACATGCTGAATCCAACAGCGCTAGCTATTAATTCAAGTAATACAGAACAAGGAGATTTGATATCAATTCACAACAGAGTGTGAGCAGATACCGGTGGATGTCCACAAATGGCCTTTCCCAAACAATACTAGCTTGTGAAAAGTACATGATAGTCAAGTACAGGTCATGCTCACAGCATATGTAATAGCTGTATTTGCATCTTTGACAGAAAACATTCCTCCGAAGATAGTTGCCTGTGCTATTATGTACCTTGCAGTGAATTTTCTTGCACTTCTGGAAATGGAAGAGTAATGCTACAGTAACCGTGATATTTGATGCAACCAGTATATTAATTTGCAGTCAATATGTTGCCATCTTATACTACATCATAATAGTCTCTCACTACTCATGGTAGCTTTCGTTCTGCATTTGAAATTAATATAAGAAGGCTGACCAGTACATTAAGTGAGTTCACAATGTGCAGATTTTGTCGACCCATCATGTACATTAGACATCAGTTTCATTAAAGCATTGAATTCATTGAGTTATCCTGCAATAGAAAGGTAGCATCTGGTCAGCTTTGGCAGGTTGCCATCACAAGGTTGTGTGTATGTCCTATCCACAGACCTTTGCCACCTATCAGAAATGCCATCATATATGTATGGAGAGTAGTTATACATATCAATCAACAATAATGTGTACATATAACAGAGCACTATCGGAGGTGGCATTAATATTCATGCCACTACCTTGAAATATTATTAAACAATGCACTTCGTGTCAATATCCAACATTAGTATTATGCATGCATATGTATGACTCTGCAAATATAATCATCAGTTTAGTTATGATGAATATACCTTAGAGCATTTACTGTGCTTTACCAGCAAGTGTAATAATGAATTAGTATGAGTCAGGTTGGAGAACAATGAAGGCATTGAATAGACTATGCATGAAGTTGAAACCATAATGTATAGACTGTGTGCTGCATTCAAGTGCTACTCAACCAATACAGAACAAGATTCAATATCAGTTTCTTAACAGAGCTTGAGCAGGTAAATGTCCCTAACAGGTCTTTCCTTGAACAATGCTACTGTAGCATGTGACAAGTGGATGATGGTCAAAGGTCATGATCACTGCATAAAATTATATATAAGGAATGGAGTGGAACTGAACACCAGCAGCAAGTATATAAGAGCAGGCTCTTCTCATATTCACCACAAAGGTGAGATTCAAGCATATTCTCGTAAACCTGAACTTGCAGCAGCACCGTGGCATATACAACAGATTTATCTAATTCAGTAAGTGAACAGTACATTAGCACTAGCCCTATTATAGTTAACCTTGCAATATACAGTAATGCAATTTTCCGTGGAGAGTAGGGGCAGGGATGTGGAAAGACACATTGGAATAGAAACTGATCAAACTGAGTTTGTACTATTAAATACGTTTGTTTCTCTGTGTCAGTTACAGAGCACTATAGTTACAGAGCAAAGAAGGGAGATTACAAGATGGAACTGCCTCAAGTCCATCACAGGCTGTCAGGTTGTCTCCTTCTGTGGATGGTGCTGTGCTGCCTAGTGACAGTTGTCAGGAGTGACAGAGTCATGTGGGTTGACACCAAGGGAGAGGACGGCCCTCAATGCATACACCACACACCAGTAGGTGCACTGATGGCACAGCCACCTCCTAGCAGGGCATGCAGGTCACTGCAGTATGCTCTGTACAATACTCTGAACACCACTTTCATCAGAATCACCTGTGGTACCCATGAACTCCGACCATATAATGTACCTGCATCCATACCTCATTCTCTGAGGATCGAGGGTGAATGTGCCTCAAGTCGACCCACAGTTCAGTGTGCGAATAGAACAATTGCTATTTTCAAGGGTGTTGTTAATGTAGTTATTTCAGGTATAGTGCTGAAAGATCATGGTGAACCAAACATTTTGATGCCTACTCTGTGCATTTCCAACTGCAATTTTTTGAGACTACAGCATGTAACAGTTTATGTAACTGGACAACATGGCACAGGCATATTACTGAAGTATACTGGCGCTTCTGGGAAAATCACTCTGTACAATGTCTCCGTCTCGCATAATGGAACAGATGGGGTTGGAATAGACTGTGACATACAAGGAAACTCACTGACAAACAGCTTCTCAGTGTACATGAATAATGTACAAGTGGCCAACACAAACACTCACACTGAATATGACCCTTCAATGGCATTCATTGGCATTGCAATCAGTGCTCGGGGAATAGGTAGTGGCACCAACATCACATTGCACAATGTAACAGTCTTCAACAGTGCTCCTGGGTCAGGCCGAGGCATCTACGTAGCCTTATCCGATGACATGCACAACACCACACTAAAGTTGGCAGGAGTGCATGTGTTGGATGGTTGGGATGAACGGTACCAAGTAAAGAACAAAACTGTAGTTTTGGCTGAATGTGCTAGAAGACAGCTTGAAATGATCCAGAAGAGCCATAGCTACGCTTCCATTTTTGTATTAGTACAAACATCGCACAACACAATAAATGTTACTGGTGTACATGTGCGGGCCACCTATGGTAAGACTGTACTTGCAATAGGTGTGAGGTTTGAAAGTCTATCAAGCTTCAACACAATGTCTTTAGGGAAACAATTGTCTTTTTCGCTAAAGGGATATCAAGAAGATATCCAGAGGGATGTTTTATATGTACAATTGGCAGACAATACGTATCATAACATAGTGGAAATACAAGACCTTCATGTTGTGAACAGTGCACCAGTGTCAGGGATGGGAGTCATAGTGGAGTTTAAGGGTCAGTGCACAGGAAACCTTGTACTATTAAACAGAAGCACAATTGCAAATCTCCATGCTTTGGGAGAGGGTGGCAGCCTTGTTGCAATGTTTAAGGACCATGCCCAAAACAATGAATTCTTAATGTCCCAAACAATTGTGGAGAACAACTCTGCAAGGAGAGGAGGTGGGATTCAGGTGATACTAAGTGATTTTGCGTCTGGAAATGGTATTCTCACATCCGGTGTAATTATTAGTGGTAACAAAGCAAATGCCGGAGGTGGCATGTACATAATGTTCATGGACTTTGCAGTAAGGAATACTGTTACCCTACGTCGAGTGTATGTTGTAAATAACACCTTAATTCCCACTCCTAATGACATTATGATGGGAGGAGGCATCGGTGTCTATTTTATGACAGATAATGCTACTTCTGAAACAAACAATAAGGTTGAAATGAATGGTACAATTTTGTTTGCTAACAAAGCTAACGGAGGTGTAGGTGGTGGGCTATCTGTGTTTTATGAACATTCTTTGTACCCTGGAGACAGTGGAGACACACATCACATGCATCATTCAATTTTCCTCAATAACCAGGCTGGCCATGGGCATGCATTTGCTATGCAGTCAGCTGCAGTGTCCAGAAAATCAGTATTTCGTGGGATCACGTTAACAGAAACCAAGAGTGTGTCATTAAGTGCAGAAACCATTGGTGACTATGATTCTCTATACACACTGTTCAAACATCATGTATATGGCTATATCAGCACATCTACATTATCTAACAGAATGCAACACCTACTGAACCAAGCAGAGATTGAGCTAATGGACAAAACTATTTCAGAGTTAAGCAGCCAGTTTAAGCCGCTTTTTCAAATTCAAATTGACACAAACATGGTTCTCCTAGAATCAGTACAAATTACGTTGGATGGTAACTTCTATTGCGGAGCAGCTTCACAAGGAATACTAGCCATTGATTCAGAAATTATTTTGCAACCAGATAAATTTGTCAACATTTCCTTTTGTGTTGCTGCTCGTGGAGGAGCAATTGCTTTGTATGGAGAAAGTTACATACGCTTTTCCACTAATTCAGCGGTGGTACTTTCTAATAACCATGCTTTCCAGCGAGGAGGAGCTCTCTATGTGGATTCTACACAACATGCAGTGCCTCGTATCCAATGTTTCCTGAAACTTGAAAGAGGACAAAGAGCTCGAGTTGGCTATTCGGCAGGCGTCATATTCCTAAACAACTCTGCAAATCACGATGGACAGTCAGCTTACATCAGTGAACTTCAAAGCTGCTTCATTAATTTGAGAGATGTGCAACATGTGCAACCTTCATATACTAACACTTTTGCAATAGTTTTAGTAAATGAACAGGTTTGGATACAATTGGGTACAGTTGATGGCATCACCAATTCAACTAGTGCTGAAAATGGAACCACAATTCAGTTTCCCATAGTTTCCCTCCCTGTTCATGTGGATGGAACAGCTGCTAACTTGGACAACCCGCCAACAATTCAGCTCATTCCTGGAAAACTGAAACAACTTCCCTACAAGCACGCATACGATTTGTTTGGAAATGTTATCAACACAGTATTCACTGTACAGTTTAACACACAAGAAACCACAACTGATGTTCAACTCAATCCTTTCTCAAAGTACACATCTGACTTTACAGTAATTATACATGGCATTCCTCAAAAGTATGGCATAGTTAAGCATCACTCCACAACCAATAGAATGAACACAACTAGAACTGCGACTCCACAACTTGTCCTTCAGTCACTTGATAACACTAAATTATTCTTAGTGATGAACATTGAGCTCCAGTGCTGTCCACCTGGCTACATATACCGAATAGGATCTGGAGACATGGGAACATGTCACTGTGGAATGCCAACAGTGCAGGGGATAGAAGACTGCAATGAAACTGACCCGAACAACATTGGTGCTGTATTGCAGGGAGAACATTGGGCTGGCTACTTGAGATCCAATGACCAACTCAGCTGTGATGGACAGAAGTTCTTTAGTGCACCTTGCCCACCAGGATATTGTCAAACACACCAAACCATTCTTCCTAATAAGAGCTCGGAGCAGCTATTGGAGGAAGTAGTCTGTGGTGGGTCAAAACGTAAAGGCCAGCTCTGTGGAGACTGCCTTGAAGGGTACAGCATTGCAGTGAACTTCAATGGAATGAGACCAGTGTGCACCAGTTGTCAGGATGGTCTCAGCACAGTGGGACTTCTTGTTTGGATCCTCAGTGAATGGGTGCCCATGCTGGTTGTCATGTTCGTTGTGATGCTGTTCAATGTGGACTTGGTGTCAGGAAGATTCAACTCTTTCCTTCTGTTTGCACAACTCCTTGCCTTCTCCAGCATCAGAGGTGATGCTGAGTTAGGACCAGTGCACATTGCGTTTGTCAAGATATATCGATTTCTGTATGGCATGTGGAACTTGGACTTTTTTGGAGTGCTCCTACCTCCATACTGTCTCATTCCACACTCACGCCTCACACTGTTACAGACACTCTTGTTACACTACTCCATTGGACTCTTCCCACTGATAGTGGCCATCACACTCATTGTTCTTGAGAGGTCTGCAGAGAAGTGGATATGCTGCCACCGAGTGGACCAGTGCCTCAGACGGATGAGACGATGGAAGGCAAAGTACTCAGATGGCATGTCTTATGACAGAGCACTTCCTGCCTTTGTGATTCTCGGCTTCACTCGCTTCCTTGTCAGCTCTTCCTACATCCTTGTCAACCAGACCATCACAGGAGAGGATGGGGAAGAGAGGATGGTTGTGTGGTGGCAGGGATCTGTGCCCTATGGCTCCATTCAACACATTGCCTACTTCATACCGGCCATTATCATACTGCTAGTGTTTGTCCTTCTGCCAGCCTTCCTGCTCCTCACTCTTCCCATTGTGCCTCAGTTGTTTTGCAGGCTCATCATAGCTGTGCCACCATTGAGGAAGCTACAGAGGATGCAGACATTCTGCAGCAATGTCTACACTGACAGATGGATCTACCACTTTGTCAATGTCTTTCAAGGTTGCTACAAAGAACATTACAGGAGCTTCTCTTCACTCTATCTATTTTACCGCATTATTCATCTTCTAGCTGCTGTCTTCATACCAAGAGTTGAAGTTGCACTCTGCATCCAACTCATTCTTACATTACTGTTGTTGCAACTAATTGTCATCTTCCAACCATACACTGTTAGTCACCTCAACATCCTTGATACTGCTGTTCTTGGGAACATGTCCCTCATTCTTGTCCTCAGTCTGTTAATGAATATATCAGTGACTCCACTTCAGGCAAAGCAATTCTTTGCTTCTGTTAGGATGATATTCATTTTTCTGCCTCTTTTGTATCCTGCTATTCTATGTGGAAGGAAGGTGTATGTGAAATGTGCCAAATTGAGATGCTGTCAGAAGAAGGAGGAAAATGAAGATGATGTAGAACCACTGATAGTGGATCCAACCGAAGGACTTGGTAATTTTATTCAAATAACAGAACTTCGTGCTGGAGCACCGACTTCATCAGACGAGGAATCAGAGATTGAGACTCAGAGTGAAGAAACACTTCTAGAAAATCAGAATACAGAATCAGTTGTCGTTGACTTGGCCATATGAATGCATCACATCACTGTTAAATGTCACTTAATTACTTCGTAAACATTATTAGGGTTGGAGTGTTATACTATTGGATGTACAAATGTTCATTGAGCATTGTGTAATTCAGAACATATAGAGCTAAATAACATGACTTAAGTTGTAGTATTGTTGATCAGCCATTTAACATTTTATGTTAGAAACAGTTTGTTCATTGTTGGATACAATGGTTGGTGCAAGGAGAAATGCAATCGTCTTACTAGATTACTTCCCTATAATTATATTATTCAGCTTAGCATTAGTGAGCATGCATGTTACTATTATAGACAAGTCCCGTAGTGCCGGTGGCTGCTATCGCACTATAATACAAAAAATATAAACTTAAGGTAAAGGTACTCAAGGGACTGAAAAAAGTATAAATATATAGAGTCAATTTGCGTATCCCAAGCAAGTCCAACTTGCTCTAAGAATTGCATGCATGCATGGTGGAGCAAACTGTTCATGACATTTTATTTGTCTCCTTATTTATTATGTGAATTACTGTAGACATGGAACAGTACGATTGTATTTTGCACATTGCATGTCTTGTTAATGCCCAACATACATACACATAATGACAGTGTAAAATGAGGTGAGTTGTGATATTACTTACAGAGCACTCACTATCCATGCAGCTGTAAGTACATGAAAATAGGGACAGGTCAGAGGACACTGATCATGAATACATTGAATAGGTCTTGCATGTATAAGTTGAAGTCATAGACCGCATGCTGAATCCAACAGCTATTAATTCAAGTAATACAGAACAAGGAGATTGAATATCAATTCACAACAGAGCGTCGGGTGGATGTCCACAAATGTCCTTTCCCAAACAATGCTAGCTTTTGTGTAACAGGTGACAAGTACATGTTAGTCATGTACAGGCCATGCTCACAGCATCCATGTAGCGCTGTAGTTCTGTTAAATGCATTATCATATACAAGATTGTGAATTCCTAAATACAGGTTGTGTGAGGTTTAATTTGGCTCTTTCTTGTTGTGGTGAAGTTGTCAATCCTATGGTCAGCTGTATGCATATTCTCATTTCTACATCTTCTATTTCTTGATCAGAAGTACCTGTTGGTACTATGTTGTACATGCAATTGATTTTAGGTTGCTGCCATGCAAATACGTACCCATCCAAGTGGTGATAAAGTCATGCCAATTCTGAAATAGAACACAGAAAGTTTGGTTTTTACACTGTCTGTACACATTTCTCTCTCTCTCTCTCTCTCTCTCTCTCTCTGTGTGTGTGTGTGTGTGTGTGTGTGTGTGTGTGTGTTGTGTCTTCAACTTCCTACAAATTTGTTGTGAAAACAGAAACATGTCAAGCAGTTTTGTGATGTGGCTTTTTTTGTTACATTGTTTGCCTCCAATATTCCATTGTTCTTCAAGCAAAGGACTGCATACATATAAACTTGTATGACACTGCATGTACAATCATCAATTCATGTTATGATGAACTTCCTAGAGCATTTATTGTGCATGCGGCAGCAAGTACATGAATTGGCATGAGTCGGGTAGCAGCCCTTGGGTAGACTGTGCATGAAGTTGAAATGATAGATAGACTGCATGCTGCTGCCTTCAACAGCTATTCAACCAATTCAGAACAACATTTGATATCATTTTCATAACTGAGCATGAGCAGGCGTATACCGATAACAGGTCTTTCTGTAATTTTGAACAATGCTTGGATGTGACAAATGCATGTTGGTAGATGCGTTAACCTTTTATTAATTGAATAATTTGCTCTGGTTAACGATTTGTCTTTGGATGCAAACTTTGCTGCAAGTAGAAACACACACCTCACAGGTTTTTATGCTATTAAACAGCACGTGCACTGGAACCCCAGAGGTTGTTTTCATAAATTAGAGTGCAATATACTTTGGGATTATCGAGTATTAATATATTTTCCTGTAGATATTATCGGACTGAAACCCTGACTTGGTAGAGTCTGTTGTATGCAAGCAAACATGTTGACATTCACTCCCAAACATTGGCGAGTCAAAGAATTTCCACCATTTACTTAATTACAATATACCTCAACAGTTGTGATCATGAGCAGTTTATGGCATCTTTATATTTTACCATAATCAGTTATAGGGGGATAGATTCATGTCACAAGGATGGATTAGAGTCAAAGTAAGCAGATTTCGTACAGAAAACCTCAATTGCCGGTCAAGGCTCCTGCTATACAAGCATGACAACTGTGATGTTTTCTTCTTTTATGCGAGAAGGATGCTTCCATGGCACCAATAATGAAACAATCGCTGCAGTACAACTGGTATACAGCAGCAAGCAAAGTATAAAAAGTGTGATATGTAGCTAAAGGTGAAGCCATACAATGACAAGACCTAGGTCAGATCATAAAGCAATAGACCATGCATTATGTCCATCAAGCCTATAGCAGTCGAGATCTAGTTTACACCGCTGTTATGTGAGTTCACACTGTACAGATTTTGCCCATCCATCACATACATTAGACATCTGTTTCATTAAAGCATTGCATGAATACATTGAGCTATCCAGCAATACAAAGGTAGCTTCTGGCCGGCTTTGGCAGGTTGCCATCACAAGGTTGTGTGTATGCTATAGAAATGGCCTCTCCACAGTCTTTTGTTATCTATATGTAATCAGAAATGCCATGTTATGTACAGACAGCAGATCTACATATAATCAACAATAGCGTATACATATAACAAAGCATTGTTGGAGGTAGCATAAATATTTCATGCCACTTCCTTGTAATATTATTAAACAATGCACTTCATGTTAATACCCAACATTAGTATACATACACATGCACATGTATGACATTGCATGTACAATAATCTGTTTAGTTATGATGAATATATACCTTCGAGCATTCTTTGTGGATCAGCAGCAAGTATAATAATGAATTGGCATGAGTGAGGTTGGAGAACAATAAAGGCATTAAATGGACCAAGCATGAAGTTGAAATCTTAACTGTATGGACTGCTTGTGAAATTGAAATCATAATATGTATAGACTGCTGCTGCATTCAATCACTATTCAACCAATACAGAACAAGATTTGATATCACTTTCTTAACAGAGCGTGAGTAAAATGTCCATAACAGGTCTTTCCCTGAACAATGCTAGCATGTGACGAGTACATGTTGGTCAAAGGTCACTGCATACATATTAAAGGCATGAAGGAAGTGGATCCGAAGTAAAACACCAGCTGCAGTAAGAGCAAAGACAGGCTCATCTCCTAATCACCACAAAGTTGACAGTAGTCAAATTTGTACTTGTGAACCTTACTGTGTAGCAGCCTTACAGTGGGCATATACAACATTTTCACTTGTTTTGGTAAGTAAATGGTGGAATATCTAAAAGTAATACTATCATTATATTGTTTAGTGTGTTTATTGTAGCCATTTAAATTGTGTTACTGTAATTGTCATAGCAACTCTCGTACATTTGCCTTAGAATTATGGCAGTAAAATGATGCATTAATTTTGGTTGGGTATATTATTAAAGGGGATTCTTCACAAAGGTGCACTATTGTTGCAGGATGAGCAATCTATTGACACTCATGACTCAATGAGTATATGAAGGAGGGAAAGTTTGTATGGGACTTACACTCTGTAATGCAGAGTTTCCTATAGTCAATGGCTATAATGGCCTGGTCCAATAGCACTTCTTTACTCTATGAAATGGCATTGGGCAAGGTGTCATATGACAGTCAATTGCTATGCCATCAAGGCAAGTGCCAAATGCTGGTAATGTTAGTAAAGCTCCATTATAGTGTGCAGGCAAGTTGCTGGCTGTAGCAACTTAAGAAATTGCATTGTACAAGGTTTCTGCTGTAGAGGTAGCTATCTGTGCTCAATCTAGTAAGCATAAGTCACAATGAATTTGTGAAGATTAGAGGACATGCACAAGTAGGTGGGACCTACGTAGTACTGCATGTGTGTTTTGATCAGTGGTTGCGACGAGTAGCTTGCCTGTGCAATGTTTGTCAATGTTCTGCACTGGCCTTGATGGCGTGGCCTTCAGCTTCCAAAAGCACTTGGTAGCTAGGCCACTGTCAATATACTAAGGATGACTCGGTGACCTAAAATATACAAATAGGATGCATGGTAAATCCTGGGATTGTTCCAGCCCAAACTGATTCATTGTGTCATGACTTGTGACTAAATCATTACATCTTGCATAGATACACACCTGACTCATAAAGCTCACTTTAGAAATAAATGCCATGCAGTGTAAGTACCTTGACAATTATAGATAACAAGAGTACTCAATCTGTTATTGTCAGCAGTATAGTGTCAACGCATCACAGATCCATACTTGTGTAGTTTCAAGTTTGTTGTATCAGTAATTTAGTTTAGCTGTTGATAGAGTTGAGTTGGTATGTACAATAATATTATCATTCCATATGTGGTGTTGCTGCAACAGAGTTGCTAGTATGAAATGCTATACATATGTTCCAACAGCTAGGAGGCATTCGAAAGAGGAAGAATCTATTGGCAAGTTGACAAAAGATTCAGTTCTCAGGGCAAGAAACAAAGTACCTTTGTGAATATACACTGTTCAAGGAAGTCCCATGCACACTTGAGCAAAGGAGGCATACAATGTAAGCAAAACTAGTGAGAATGTCATAATTAACATTCTGAATCACGCATTACGTATCATAATATGTCTGCTGGTTACCTCCATTTCCAGATCAGAGGGATTCGTCATATAAGAAACAGTAAATACACTGCTAGCAACTTCAATCAAGTACTTGCTTACTGCATTCCGTAACTGTGGGCTGGGGTTAAAGATGGGGCAGCCTGAAGTCCTTCACAGGCTGTCAGGTTGTTTCCTACTGTGGACGGTGCTGTGTTGCCTAGTGACAGTTGGCAGGAGTGACAGAGTCATGTGGGTTGACACCAAGGGAGAGGATGGTCCTCAATGCATACACCACACACCGGTAGGTGCACTGATGGCACAGCCACCTCCTAGCAGGTCGTGCAGGTCACTGCAGTATGCTCTGCAAAATACTTTGAACAGCACATGCATTAAAGTTATGTGTGGTACTCATGAATATGACATTTCATACAAGACATTCCAAAAAGGCACTCAGGATTTACAATTGGAAGGAGAATGTGCATTTGGTCAACCTACAATTGGATTCATGAATGGAGCAAATTTTGTGTTTTACAACCTTTTAAACATAATGGTTAGAAAGTTGGCATTTGAAATGAACTACAAACAAAGCATTCTTCACTCAGACAGGACCAAACCTGCCTTGGGTATTTTCAACTGTACAAATGTGAGAATACAGAATATAACAATTCGTGTTATTGTACTTATTGGTACAGGCATTTCATTGAAACACACGGCCAGCAATGGGGAGATTGTTCTGGATAATATATATGTACTACATGGTGGCACACATGGCATTGGAATTATGTGTGATATTCTAAGCAAGACTGCCTCACAATCGGACAACCTCACTATATCCATGAATCACATACTAGTGGCCAACACTAATACAAATACCACCTACGAGACAACCATGGCATTTTTTGGCATAAGGATTACCATTCAAGGAACAAGAAATGGTTGTCAAATGTCAATGCACAACATTACGGTATTGAATAGTGCCCCTGTACCAGGTTTTGGAATAAAGGTAAAGATCCATGATGATGCACATAACAGCACAGTAAATCTGGTTGGAATGAATATATATGATGGGTGGGATGAACGCTACCACAGCAGGAGTAAAGATGAGGTATTGGCAGAGTGTGCCAGGCGACAAGTTGATATACTAACCCTGACGAGAAATGACTCACAATTTTATTGGGCCATCTTGGTGGAAGTTTGGACGTCCAAGAGCAGAATAAATGTTACTGATGTAAAAGTGACTGCAAGGTATGCTCCAAGTGGAAGTGCAGCTGCCTTCTACTTTATTGGTCAGTCAAGATCAAATGTTATTCACCTTAAAAACATTTCTCTTGCAGCCACTGGAAACACATTTGCTAGCTGGGAAAGTCTAGACTTGCGATTTGTTGATAGAGCTAGTGATAACAAGGTAATGGCAGTGGATGTACAAGTTGCTAACAGTACAGCAGAGTATGGAGGAGGAGCATTCCTGCACTTCACTGATCACTGCTTACAAAATAGAGTATGGCTGTCCAACAGCACATTCACAGGTCATATTGCTTTGCAGTATGGTGGTGGTATTTGTGCAATATTTCAAGGCTATTCAGAGAAAAATGAGATCCATTTAAAATCAGTGAGTATTTCCAACAGTATTGCACAGTTGGGGGGTGGATTTCTGGTATTAATGCAGCATTACTCAAGCAGAAACTTCATTCAGGCAGACTCTACAAACATTGTCGGAAACATTGCATTTACCAATGGGAGTCATACTGCTGGATGGGTGATCAAGAACCGGGTAGCTGCTGGGTATGGTGGTGGGATGGCTGCACTGTTCGCAGACTACGCAAATAATAATACTGTCTCCCTCTTACGGCTGACAGCCCGTAACAATACAGCAGAATTTGGGGGTGGACTTGGGATACTAATGGGCGAGTTCTCCAGAGATAATGTCATCACTTCATACAATGCATCTATTTTATCCAACAAAGCATATGCTGGAGGAGGTATGCAAATCAAATTTCATTACTCAACCAAGGGAAATACTGTTTATATAACAGATTACACTTGGATTGGAAACAATGAGTTACTTCTACAGGGCAGCTCCTACGCAATGGGTGGAGGTATGAATATTGCGTTTGATACTAACGAAGCTATTAACACGACTAGTAATGTGCTTAAAATAAACATAATTATTTTTACAGACAATGATGCAAAAGATGGAATTGGTGGTGGCTTATCACTTTTGTATGTGCATTCACCACATATACGAGAGAGTGGAGACCTATTGTATTTGGGTACAGCAATTTTCATGAACAATCATGCAGCAAATGGCCAGGCTATTTCTCTGCAGTCATCACCAAAGTACCAAAAGGCGTTGTTCAGAGACATCACACTAAAAACAATTATGTTCATGTCCTTTCGCTATGCTACCACAATTAATGTAGTGCGACTTAGATATTACGACCCAGATGCCTTTGGGCGCTACATGCATGATTTAACTGAAGAACTAGTTACTGAATATATGCCAGAGCTCATGAAGCAGATTAACCCAATCCATCAAGTACAGATGTCAAACACAAGTATGGTTCTCCTAGTATCAATACAGCTAAGAATTGAAGACATGTTTGCTTGTTTCTGTGGAGGAGTTTCACAAGGAATTTTGGCAACTGACTCAGAACTGACTTTGCAGCCAAATGCTGGTGTAACAGTCCTTTACTGTGTAGCTACACATGGAGGAGGAGTTGCTCTGTACGGTGAAAGCTACATACGGTTTCCATCATCAGATTTGGCACAAATGCTCCTAATTCATAACTTTGCCTTCCAGCGTGGAGGAGCCCTTTATGTAGACTCAACTCATAGTGCATCTTCAAATTCCCATTGCTTCCTTCAGAATGACCAAGGAAGGGTAAATAGTAATTCTGAATTATATAATGGTATAATACTGGTGGAAAACATGGCAAACCACGAGGGGAAGTCAGTTTTTATTAGTAACACTCAAAGCTGCCTAAACAATGTCATGAATCAGATAATAATTGCAGATATAGAGTTCAGTTGTTTCATACAGTCCATGGCAGATTCAACAATATGTGTTTACCAACTGCACTCCTTTGATGAGGAAGAATGTAAAACAAAGTCCAGAAAGTGCTATGACCAACCATTTTTAAACTATAATTGCTCAGTGAGTGAGGAATTCTTTCCAGTTCACCAAGAGATCATGTTTCAGGCAAATCATATTGACAGTGCCTCAGATCACCTTACAACAATTACTGTTCAGTTCATCCCCGGGATACAGAAACAACTTCCGTTTGCGCATGCATATGACAGGCTTGGAAATGTCATCAACACAGTTTTTACTGCACAGATTATTTCAGAAGAAGCAACAGCACCAGTTCAACTGAACCCTTTCTCAAAGTACACTGCGGATTTCACAGTCATTGTGCATGGTATCCCATTGCAACATGGCATGTTCTTCAGGATTAATGCAAGCAACACATCTGAATCTATGCCTCTGCTAGTTCTGCAGTCAGTGGACAACAAATACCTTCAAGTAGCCATGTTTGTAGAGCTTCAGTGCTGTCCTCCAGGCTACACCCTTCAAAATAGCTCAAAAGATAAAGGTTCCTGTCATTGTGGCATGCCTAGAGTGCTGGGAATAGTTGAATGTAATGAAAGTGACCCAAGAAATATTGATGCTGTATTGCAGGGAGACTACTGGGCTGGGTATCTGCCATCCAACGACAAACATAGTTGTGATGGACAGAAATTCTTCAGTGCACTTTGCCCCCCAGGGTACTGTCAAACACAACAACGAACTCTTCCTAAGAACAACTCCAAACAACTTTTGGAAAATGCAGTGTGTAGAGGGTCAAAACATAAAGGCCTTCTTTGTGGAGACTGCCTTGAAGGAAGTAGCATTGCAGTGAACTTCAATGGAATGAGACCAGTGTGCACCAGTTGTCATGATGGACTCAGCACAGTGGGACTTCTTGTCTGGATCCTCAGTGAGTGGGTGCCCATGCTGGTTGTCATGTTCATTGTGATGCTGTTCAATGTGGACATGGTGTCAGGGAGATTCAACTCTTTCCTTCTGTTTGCACAACTGCTTGCCTTCTCCAGTATCAGAGGTGATGCTGAATTAGGAACAGTGCACATTGCATTTGTCAAGATATATCGATTTCTGTATGGTGTGTGGAACTTGGACTTCTTTGGTGTGCTCCTACCTCCATACTGTCTCATTCCACACTCACACCTCACACTGCTACAGACACTGTTGGTGCACTACTCCATTGGACTCTTCCCACTGATAGTGGCCATCACACTCATTGTTCTTGAGAGGTCTGCAGAGAAGTGGATATGTTGTCACCGAGTGGACCAGTGCCTCAGACGGATGAGACGATGGAAGGCAAAGTACTCTGATGGCATGTCTTATGACAGAGCACTTCCTGCCTTTATCATTCTCGGCTTCACTCGCTTTCTTGTCAGCTCCTCCTATATCATTGTCAACCAGACCATCACAGGAGAGGATGGGGAAGAGAGGATGGTTGTGTGGTGGCAGGGATCTGTGCCCTATGGCTCCATTCAACACATTGCCTACTTCATACCAGCCATTATCATACTGCTAGTGTTTGTCCTTCTGCCAGCCTTCCTGCTCCTCACTCTTCCCATTGTGCCTCAGTTGTTTGGCAGGCTCATCATAGCTGTGCCACCATTGAAGAAGCTACAGAGGATGCAGACATTCTGCAGCAATGTCTACACTGACAGATGGATCTACCACTTTGTCAATGTCTTTCAAGGTTGCTACAAAGAACGTTACAGGAGCTTCTCTTCACTCTACCTCTTTCATCGCATCATTCAGTTTCTTGCTGCTGTCTTCATACCCAATAGTGGAGATGCCTTGCGGATTCAGCTTATTCTTACATTGGTACTTCTGTTGGTAATTGTTGTATTCCAGCCATACACCAATGCCCACCTCAACAATTTAGACACAGCCATACTGGGGAACATATCCCTCATTCTTGTCTTGAGTCTGCAAATATCCGTTGCAGACAGTCAAATAGGAGCAAGGCAATTCTTTGCCTCTATAAGGATGATCCTCATTTACCTTCCTCTCCTGTATCCTGGCATACTGTTTGGAAGAAAGGTGTATATGAGATGTCCCAAGTTGAGATGCTGTTGCAAGAAGAAAGGAAATGAAGAGGATGATGAAGAACCGCTTTTAGCTGATCCAACAGAAGGACTGGGCAACTTTGTGCGAATAACAGAACTTCGTGCTGGAGTCCTCACTTCATCAGATGAGGAATCAGAGACTGAAACTCAGAGTGAAGAAATAGTTTTAGAGAATCAGAATACTGATGCAGTTGTTGTTGACTTAGCAGTATGAACGCAAAACAGCCCCTTTAGTTGTCACTTAGTTACTTTATACAACATTATAGGTTTGGAGTGCCGGTTGTGTCTTTGGGTCGGCATTTAAATAATATAGATCCAAAAACTGTTCACTAATCCAATGAAAATCCTCTCCACTAGCTCCTCTTGACGACGCCCGCGTCATTGGCAACGGTGACGATGCGGAAGCTCAATAAAAGAACTTTACCGCACCCGTAATCTTTCTCGTTGCACTCCTTCACCGTCTGCCCTTACTCCTGCTTCGTAAGGAGACCATTCGGCGAGAACTGAAGGAAAAACTGGCAGCGACAAGCTCGTATCACAGCAGATACAAAGTGGCAGTGATGACGTCATTATACACTTTACGCGCACTCTGCCCGCAACGTACGTGTATGGGATTCATCGTCACGCGCACTCAGCCCGCCACGTACATGTATGGGATTTATCGTCACGCGCACTCTGCCCGCCACGTACGTCTACGGGATATATAATCACGCGTGAAGCAATTGGAATGCTTCTCTGCGATTTAGAATCATCATTTAGACGTACGTTACCATGGCAACGGGATCTAGTACATAATAGATCCCGTTGCCATGGTAACGGGCGTATAAACACTGAAATTAAATCACATAGACGCACAGCAAGCCTTTCGCGGACAAACATGTAGCCAATAGGACGAGCGCTTGCATCTCACCAGACCGGCGCCAGTGGATCTAAATCCAAGAGATGCACTGTGCGCAGTGCATCTAAATGCCGAACATGCACTGTTCTGTGGCACGTGCGGCGTTCGCGCTATAATCTAAATGCAGCTGTGATAAGCAACAGTAGCTAACGCCACAACATACGATGCACAGGTCGCCCGGCTCACTTGCTTCGTCGAGAATCAGGGAAAAGCCACAATCCGGCTACGAACCAGAGCCAAGATAGGAACTGGTTAGCTACGAGCTGGGAACAGGCTTTGATTAAAGACACCGCTCTGGGAAACGATGTGGCTGATGTGACTGACAGTGAGTAAGCTTACACTTAGCTGACGCGCCGCATCCACTGCCGACCTGTAGGAAACGTCCACTGCAAGATGTACAACCCAACTCGAGACCCTAATCATACGACGCTTTCTCCGCCATTGTACGGAGTAGCTAACTACTTCCAGCAGACGCGTGGTGACGCAAGGACGAGTACGTAAACTGATTCGCTGCCAGCTTCTTACCCAATCATTTGGGATCTATAACACTCTTCGCGCCCTCGAGCCTCGAGCTCTAAATCTCAGAGACACCTCTTGGTCAGCATTTAACTATTACTTACAGCCAGACAGCACTGGGAAGTTGATGGTTGTTTTATACTGCAATGTGGTAGTGTATGCAAAACTGAAACACACCCAAAAGGCTCCCAGTGAAATACTTGTATATTATTATTATATTATTATTATTATGCCACATGCCCTCAGGCACTAGGGCCAAACTGCCCTGTGAGGCCAAAAGAAGCAGCAAAGTAAACATCATAATAAGCATAATTATAGTCATGTCAGTATTGTCAATTAATCAGTTCAACAGCAATCAGTTTGGACAGGTACTTGAAAGGGGGCATTAGCTAATAGAATTGGGCACTCCACATCTTCATAATCGCTTTCAATATTGATGCGTGCTTGCACCCCCTGTCCAATACGCAGACCAACTTGTCATCCTCCTCGAGATTATCGAAATCATTGATTACTTGCCTCATGCACTGCAGGAGAGCTTGTCGTTCTGTGCCCCATGCATGACACTCCAACAACCAATGGGGCACATCCTCAATCTTCCCTGATTGACACTCCTGACACCTTCTCTCCTCTCTCGGCAGCCCTCGCCATCCATCTCAGAGACTTACTAGCTACTTCCAAGCATCGTGATTCACTACCCTATTCTTTTAGAAGCCACAATGTTGCCAACTTAGGTTTGGCACTAAGCTCACATGTCCATTCATCCTCAATCGACCTCTTTGCACAAGTTTCTAACATAGCTTTGATTTCAGCACTGGATAGGCCTTGTACCTCCTCAGCTCCAACACCATCCCACCCAAATGACTTAAGACAATCCTGTAGTTTCATCATCCATGACCCTCCACACACCATAGCTTCTACTGCAGCTACTCTCAAAATCCTGCCATCATACACGGGGTTAGACAGTATTCTAAACCAGAATGCAGCACATCTGACCCTAGCTAACCAAGCAACTGGCATAGCATCTGCTTCCATCAGCAACGATGCTTTAGGGTGACGTAGTCCAACACCAAAAAAGATGTGCAAAGCTCGTAGCTGGATCTGGCTCAATCCCTCTAACTTGTGGTGGCGGCCCCAAACTTCAACCCCATACATTAACACAGATTCCACCAAAGACTGCAACAACTGTAGAAAGGATCTGCCATTCACCTCTCCAACTGACTCACGGCAGCTCCGCAGCCATGCGCCCAAAGCTTGTGAACCTAGCTTCACCCTATGCTCTACCATCTCAGAACAGTCTAGGAATTCATCTATCGCACATCCTAAGTACTTATAGGAGGAAACCCAAGGGATTTCATTCATACCAATCTTGAAGGTAGCTGCACATCTGTCCACTCTCTTCTTCCTCATGTGTATATATACATAGGACAATTTCACAGTTTACCTTCTGTACTTCTAGATGATGTCAGCAATTTTAGGCATCCACGTCAAAAATTATGGTGGCAATTGTACATAGATGAATCTCTTGATATTTCTCTCATTGTGAGGATGGATCAGATTTCAGATAAGCTAATTTCAATTGCAGTTCAAATCTCCTGCTATATGCATGTAAATTGAAGGGAAAGATCAGATTGTATAGGCGATGTCCGCTCTTTACATACTTTTAACGTTCAGTTTAGTTGAAGTATTGAATGCATGGACAATTCAGCAAGACAGGCAGGTCCATTGTACTCACACGGCTTTGTGCAAATCATGGAAGTGACCGCTCCACATTATTATGCTACATAGTTTTACCTTTTTATATTACATTACGTATGTCATAAGATGTACTGACTGCATGATTTGCAAGCATGTCTGTACACTGTGGTCACGCATACCATAATGTATAGCTACATACCACCAACTCTTGTTAATGGTGTGCATGAGGTCCTATAATCAATCTGCAAATTTTTTATATCCAACATATCGTTTATGAGAAAGACAGTATATGATTATTGTATAAACTGAGCTAGTTCACACATGCAATGAATTTTAGGTTGCGTTTGGGCCAATAGCCATACCATGTGACTACTACATGACACAACCAGTAAGGTGTGTTCATTGGCCATTTTGGGATTTGAATGCTCATGAAATGATCAACCTAAAAGTTACATTAAACCATGAAAGTGTTTACACAATTGTGTATGGCACAACAATAATAATTATTGTTTTACCAGACTTTCATTTTGTGCTTTCAAATTGCACTGTTTAGTAAACATTGCATTTCTGTGTGCATCAATAACATGCAGTGTAAACACCTAACTGTGTGCACACTGGGTGAGGTGTTGAATTGGTTCAGGCTTGGCATCATAGGCAAAAATTCAGAATAGCAGAAAAATGGAATAATGGAATTACAGAACATCACATATTTATTGAAACGGTACCATAATATTCAAATAATATTATACTTACATATCACACCCTAGCAAAGGACTCAAATTCAAAACCACCTTGACTCAATGAATCAAACTGACTACCCCAAGCAGCACACAACTCCAACAAACACGTACACACTACCAAAGCGCAATGCATATATACATAGCCAGTGCCTCAACTCAATCATGTCTTCACTACAGTCAACCGTATACTTCATTTCTCTGATAACAGTTTGTATGTAGTGTCATAGACATTGAATCAACTACATAATTCTAATCTCAGCTAGTTTGCATTAATTATTATAGATAAAGGGCAATGTGTAGTTATGGTATTGTTCTCATATACACATCAAACCTTTACCTGTATGGTACCTATGTGCAGTTTCTCATGTGTTAGAATCCAAAAACCCCAACCAACATGACACTGAAAGCCCTAACCAGCGCGGTGTGTTTATTAGACTTTTTGGCAGTATATTATTGCTTTCCTTAAATGATCTGAAGCTGAATGTGTTTACAAGCAGCAATTCATGTATTCAAGGAATTGTGTGTTGCTTTATTTTCCTATGCTAGGTTATAATTTCACCTTCAAATAAAATTGTTATTACTTAATTTCCATGTTACATTGTGAGTAGCAGTTGCAGTGTACATTGGTTGAGGAGTGTATTTGACTTGGCATAAGCATATATTAGAAAATTTCTTTACATTTCAGCCAAACATGGGAATAATGCATTGCACAATAATACTGCATAATTCAGCTGTCTTCACAAAGATGTTTTCCAGATTCTACGAAGAGGCATGCTAACAAAGCCAAGAGCAATGTGTAGTCTCCACTCAGCCTGCCATGGGAGAGCACCACATGGCAGAGTATTTAGTCCAACCTCACTTATATACAAATGTGCAAACACACACATGCACACAATAATTTCATGCACCACATTCATTATAGCTATTAAATGACACAGTAGCATACATATTCACACGGTAGTCACACAAGTATTGTGTGGTGTTTCAACTCCACTCTTTGCACTGAATGCCAAAAGAAGTGTACACTGAACGAATGGGAGTTGAATGAAGCATGTATTGAAGTAGCAAAATGAATTTCAGCTGGTGGCACATGTTTGATAATTGGCTACACACCACGACACACAGTTTGTGAAGCACAGACAACTAAACAGAGTATGGGCAACTGTATAATTGCAGGTATACCAGAGGAATACATGGCTCTCCTACACAGAAACTTGTTTCATATGTGCCTTTTCTCTTTCACTGTTTGCCTTCAATATGTTGCTGTTTCTCATCAATGGGCTGCTAGAGTTTACTATAAATCTGGTTCTTACCACAGAATCTAGGATGAACCAGAGCATCTCTACATTGATGGAAGTGGACACAGATTGAGTGAAGACTCTAAAAGCATTTTTGTCAAAATCAAGAAGCTACCTAGAAGCCATATATTAGGCATCCACTTCATTTGCAGCCTCAAGAACAATGTAAGTTAACTAACTACCCACCAAGATCAAAAGTCTTCGTTATATGCAGCTAATTACTGATTGTGGTATCCTTAGAGCATTTGCTAGATTGGCACTGCCAACAGCATTTGCCATTATTAGTTGAAAAATACATAATTTTCTGTACCATTTATTTTCAGAATTCAACTAGACACAACTAGCAACAAACTTCTCTAGTGCTGTGTTGCATCCAGCTATACATAGCAGACAATTCTTCAAGTAGGGGCTGAAGATGGAGCAGCCTCAAGTCCATCAAAGGCAGTCAAGATCTCACCTACTGTGGATGGTGCTGTGTTGCCTAGTGACAGTTGTCAGGAGTGACAGAGTCATGTGGGTTGACACCATGGGAGAGGATGGTCCTCAATGCATACACCACACACCAGTAGGTGCACTGATGGCACAGCCACCTCCTAGCAGGTCATGCAGGTCACTGCAGTATGCTCTGTGGAATGCTCTGAACAGCACTTCCATCAGAATCACCTGTGGCACCCATGGACTCCAGCCATATCCTGTAGACCCATACAGACCATTCCCCGCTAATGCTTTTGCTCTAAGAATAGAGGGTGAATGTGCCACCAGTCGACCCACAGTCCAGTGCCTGAATGGAGCAACAGTGGCCATAACGGGTGCTGTTGATGTTATGATTAAGGATATCATGTTTCGTGATTGTGGTAAGAAAGAAGACCCAAAGCTCCCTGCTAACAGTGTCCCCAGATCCCCCACCCTGTACTTTTCCAGCTGCACTAATGTGGCAGTACATAATGTAACTGTTCTCATTACAAGCCAAAATGGCACAGGTATAGTACTGACAAACATTATCACTTATGGTGTGATCACTCTGTATGATGTCTCTGTACTGCATAATGGAACACATGGATATGGAATTATCTGCAACATCACAGGAAGTTATCAGTCAGCAATCAAAAATGTCACCGTGCATTTGAATAATATACAAGTTGTCAACACAAACACTCACACTGTATATGACCCATCAATGGAATTCAATGGTATATATATCGCTGCTCTGGGAACAGGAAGTGGCAACAACATCTCACTGCACAATGTAACAGTCTTCAACAGTGCCCCTGTTGCAGGATCTGGAATCCATGTAGGCTTGTTTCAGAACATGCATAACAACACTGTACAGTTGGTAGGAGCACTAGTTTTTGATGGCTGGGATAAACGCTACCAATCAAAGAACAGAACTCAAGTTCTGGCGGAATGTGCTAGAAGACAGCTTGAAATGATTCAAAGGCAACCTGAGGATCAAGTGTATCATTCCATTTATATACTGGTACAAACGTCACAAAACTCAGTTAATGTTACTGGTGTACAAGTGGTTGCAAGCTATGGCAAGAATGTAGTAGCTCTGTCTGTCGCTCTTGCTGGTCTGTCAAGTTATAACAAAGTCCATTTAAGCAATAATGTGTCTCTTGCCATTAACAGGAAATCAGGATGTTCTGAGGAATGGTCTATCACTAATCTTAGCTGAAGATGCCTATAAAAACATGGTGATAGTACAAGACCTTTCGATTGTGAAATATACAACAGCAAAAGGGTATGCAGTCCTATTGCTCTTTGAGGGTCGGTGCACAGGAAATGCTGTGAAGTTAGAGAGAGTTACAATTGCGAATCATCATTCTTTGATTGCTGGTAGTGCAAGTATTTTTGCAGTCTTTGAGGATCATGCACAAAACAATAAACTTTTGTTGCTAAGAGCAATTATGGAGAACAACACTGCATTGGAAGGAGGAGGAATTTCCATTTCACTGAGAGGTTCCTCCAGAGGTAACAGAGTTTTCACATTACTTGCATTCATTGTTGGCAACAAAGCACATGACGGAGGTGGAATGTTCATCGAATTTACAGACTTTACAGCAGCAAATGCAATGATGATAGATAGCTCATATATCGCAAATAACACAATACTTCCCACTTCAAATAATATAATGGGTGGAGGCATCAGTGTATATTTTGAGACACACAGAGCTCCTCTTCCAACAGCAAATGAAGTTAAGCTGAGCGGTGTATTGTTATTTGCTAACAAAGCAATTGGAGGAATAGGTGGAGGGTTATCATTGTTTTATAAACATTCTCCATACAGGGAAGACAGGAGAGACAGAATATTACTGAATCGTACAAACTTCCTCAACAACCAGGCACAATATGGGAATGCATTTGCCATGCAGTCATCCCCACAATTCAGAAAAGCGTTATTTCATGGGGTCACTATAATTCAAACTACTTGTGTAATTGTGAATGACACATATTTCATGGGCAACATGTCTCAATACACAGCATTCAAACATTTTCTAATGAGTACTTGGAATTCTAGGACTGAAATATCAATTTTAACAGAGCAAGATTTCTCAAAAATATATGAAGTGCTCAAGAATCTTCTTGACTTGAAAAAGCATGATAATGCATTTTTTCAAATTCAGACCAGCACAATCATGATTCTCCTTCTATCAGTACGAATTAGGATTGAAGGCGATTTCATGTGTGGAGCTGCATCACAAGGACTTCTAGCAGTTGATTCAGAGATCATTTTGCCACCAGACTCACATACTGAATTTAAATTTTGTGTTGCTTCACATGGAGGAGCAATTGCTTTGTATGGTGAAAGTTACATACGTGTTTCCAGTAATTCACAGATGGTACTTTCTAATAACCATGCATTCCAGCGAGGAGGTGCCATCTATGTACATTCACCACTACATGCAGTACCACTTGTTCGTTGCTTCCTTCAGAGTGAACATGGACATTCATTAGATCACTCTGGAATCGCATTTGTAAACAACTCTGCAAAACATGAAGGAAAATCACTTTACTTGAGCGAACCTGAAAGTTGCTTTAAAAATGTAACAAAGAATCATTATATTGGACTACAGACTCAATCTTCATATAACTTTGGTTTCGAAAGATATGCCTTTGGAAAAATAATATTATATACCTTATTTCATTTGTGTACAGAGGATGGCATAGTCTATTTAAGCTGCAATGCAACTGAACCTGATAACGCAACTCACGCAGAGTTTCATCCCATTGCCTCCCGTCCCGACCATGTGGATGGCACCTCTGTTGACATTGACAACCCACCAACCATTCAGTTCATTCCAGGCAAACAGAAGCAGCTTCCCTACAAACATGCGTATGACAGACTTGGTAATGTCATCAACACAGTATTCACTGTACAAATAAACACACCAAAGCCCACAACTGATGTCCAACTCAACCCTTTCTCAAAGTTCACTGCTGATTTTACAGTAATTCTACATGGCATTCCACTAAAGCATGGTTCTGCTAACCACCTCTCCATAACCAATGAAAGCAACACAACTGGAGATACAGCTCCTCATGCTCAACTCGTTTTACAGTCAGTTGACAACAGTCTCTTACTGGTAGTAATGAACATTGAGCTCCAGTGCTGCCCACCTGGCTACATATACCGAATAGGGTCTGGAGACATGGGAACATGTCACTGTGGAATGCCAATGCTGCTGGGAGTAGACGACTGCAATGAAACTGACCCAAACAACATTGGTGCTGTGTTGCGGGGAGACCATTGGGCTGGGTACCTGCCATCCAATGACCAACATAGCTGTGATGGACAGAAGCTTTTCACTGCACCGTGCCCACCAGGATACTGTCAAACACAACTAACCACCCTTCCTACAAACAACTCCATGGCACAAGTAGAAAATACTGTTTGTGGAAGATCGAATCGAAAAGGCCTCCTCTGTGGAAACTGTGTTGAAGGCAATGGTATTGCAATAAACTTCAACGGAATGAGACCAGTGTGCACCAGTTGTCAGGATGGTCTCAGTACAGTGGGACTTCTTGTTTGGATCCTCAGTGAATGGGTGCCCATGCTGGTTGTCATGTTCATTGTGATGCTGTTCAACATAGACTTGGTGTCAGGAAGATTCAACTCCTTCCTTCTGTTTGCACAACTCCTTGCATTCTCTAGTATCAGAGGTGATGCTGAATTAGGAACAGTGAACATTGCATTTGTCAAGATATACCGATTTCTGTATGGCATGTGGAACTTGGACTTCTTTGGTGTGCTCCTACCTCCATACTGTCTCATTCCACACTCACACCTCACACTGTTACAGACACTCTTGTTACACTACTCCATTGGACTCTTCCCACTGATAGTGGCCATCACACTCATTGTTCTTGAGAGGTCTGCAGAGAAGTGGATATGCTGTCACCGAGTGGACCAGTGCCTCAGGCGAATGAGACGATGGAAGGCAAAGTACTCTGATGGCATGTCTTATGACAGAGCACTTCCTGCCTTTGTCATTCTCGGCTTCACTCGCTTCCTTGTCAGCTCCTCCTACATCCTAGTCAACCAGACCATCACAGGAGAGGATGGGGAAGAGAGGATGGTTGTGTGGTGGCAGGGATCTGTGCCCTATGGCTCCATTCAACACATTGCCTACTTCATACCAGCCATTATCATACTGCTAGTGTTTGTCCTTCTGCCAGCCTTCCTGCTCCTCACTCTTCCCATTGTGCCTCAGTTATTCGGAAGGCTCATCATAGCTCTGCCACCATTGAGGAAGCTACAGAGGATGCAGACATTCTGCAGCAATGTCTACACTGACAGATGGATCTACCATTTTGTCAATGTTTTTCAAGGTTGCTACAAAGAGCACTTGAGGAGTTTCTCTTCACTCTACCTCTTTTACCGCATTATTCAACTGCTAGCTGCTGTATTCATACCCAGCAGTGAAGATGCCCTGAGAATTCAACTTATCCTTACTTTGGTACTACAGCTGTTAATTGTTGTATTCCAGCCATACACCATAGCCCAACTCAACAATCTGGACACAGCCATACTGGGGAACATGTCCCTCATTCTTGTCTTGAGTCTGCAAATATCCAGTGCAAACAGTCAAATAGGAGCGAAGCAATTCTTTGCCTCTGTTAGGATGATCCTCATTTACCTTCCTCTCCTCTATCCTGCCATTCTCTTTGGAAGGAAGTTCTACATGAAATGTCCCAAGTTGAGATGCTGCCACAAGAGGAAGGAAAATGAAGAGGATGATGTAGAACCACTGTTAGTAGATCCAACAGAAGGACTGGGCAACTTTGTGAGAATAACAGAACTTCGTGCTGGAGCCCCCACTTCATCAGATGAGGAATCAGAGACTGAAACTCAGAGTGAAGAAATGGTTCTGGAAAACAAGAACACTGATGCAGTTGCTGTTGACTTAGCAGTATGACTGCAAGCACTACCTTTTAGTTTATACAGTGCATGCAGGTATCAGCATAATATTTTAATACAATTAAATGGATACAGCATTATTATAGGTTTGGAGTGTTTTGATGAATATTTGAAACCATGCAGCACTGTATAATGCAGAGAGTGTATGTATTAAACACCTCATCTTTGACTGCATGTTCTGTTGCAAGCGGAACTAGCATTTTAAAGTTATAAACTCACGGGACTGTCACCACAACTCAAAGTACTTGCTCACTTTGGTCACTGCTCTGTAATGAACACTTTCATTTGAACAAACAATTGAAGCGAACACAAGAAGACTGTGTGATTAGTCACACATGTGCACAACTGCACAGCCCGCAAACATACCTCATACACATGCAGCTTGCGCATTTTGACAATTTTTCATACAGCCATTCCTTTGGGTTGTACGCCCTCTCTCACACATGTACACACACCCAAACACACCCAAACACACACACTCACACACACACACACACACTCACACACACACACACACACACATACATACACACACACACACACACACACACACACACACACACACACACACACACACACACACACACACACACACACACACACACACACACACACACACTCACACACTGTGATAAAGTGAATAAATTTTGTGCACAGTACGTGTTCCATGTAGCCTCTCATGCATTATTGCAAAAATACATATAATAGCTCCCATTTAAGCTGTACATCCATGCAGTATACACCTGCACATAGTTAGTTTTATTGATCCCAACAGTATCTAGTTATGTATCTACATACATGCCCAAAATTAATTTTTATATGAGGTTTGATATTATACCAGCCATATAGCACTGCCTTACAAAAGTGTATGTAATATAATCTATGTAGTTGTAAGCATTGTGATATATGTACAGGCCCTTTGTCATGGTACTAGCATGCAAACTGTTGTTGAACAATGGAAGATGCCATGCATCAACATGAAAATGACTGTATACTGTATACACAGGCAGCCATTTGGTCATAACACTTTCTGTTTATTGCATGCATGGTGTCATTCATTTTACATGACTGTTTAGATTAAAACAACAAACAGCTATCCAAATAGGGTCCTACAGTGTTCAGGGTGTCTCATAACACTGGCATTCGTAAGGCTAGAGCAGAATAAAATATTAAATGAAATAATGTAAAGGGAATGAATAATATTATGCATAAGAATTATTATTATATTATAGAACAAAAACCCTTTATAAACAACAAACCATGAGAACACAAGGACAGTAATGAGGGAAATTAATATTGAAAGAGCTAGAGGACTAATACTGGCAACAATGGCCTGCAACTAGTAAATGGTTAAGGAGGCAAAGAGTGATATTTGACAACAAATCAACTTACTATGTGCACATATGTGTGTGTATGTGTGTGTATGTGTGTGTATGTGTGTGTGTGTGTGTGTGTGTGTGTTTGTGTGTGTGTGTGTGTGTGTGTGTGTGTGTGTGTGTGTGTGTGTCTGTGTGTGTGTGTGTGTGTGTGTGTGTGTGTGTGTGTGTGTGTGTGTGTGTGTGTGTGTGTGTGTGTGTGTGTGTGTGTGTGTGTGTGTGTGTGTGTGTGTGTGTGTGTGTATGAGAGAGAGAGAGAGAGAGAGAGAGAGAGAGAGAGAGAGAGAGAGAGAGAGAGAGAGAGATTAAGGGAAAGAGAGTACCATGATTCCCGCATGATTTCAAAATACCCACTAATGTCCTATGACTATCACACTGTGCCGGAGTTGATTAGCGTACTCACATTAATTTTGTGGACTCTAGGAGTTATGCATGTTGGTATAGTTATACGTGTAAGCTCAATCAACTATGGAGTTTCATGTTGCATGGCTGCCTCGAGTTGATTTCAGTTTTCTTGTTTGAAGTGAGTACAGCACTTGCTTCAGCAAATAGCAGAGCTGGTAGTATATATAGAAGTGATTCCAGCAAGTTCTTTGACCTTGCCTACATTTGGGATTCAAGAGAAGACTGCTTGACAGAAGTCTTAATGAGCAGCCGAGAGGTGGATTGAATCTTACATTACAACCAAATAAACTCACAACCTTGAAAGGTATGCAAATTGAATGTAGAGGTAACTACACATTGTGAGCAAGTTGAACCTCAAATCTGTTCTTGAAAATCCCCTAACATTAAATTTCCTTCATTGCTATACTAGCTGTCACGAGATATAATCTCTACTGTACACTTCCATTTGCCGTTTGTCTAGCTCACATAGAAGATTCTTCAAGGAAGAAGCAACAGAAAATCATTCCCTAAAATGAGTTTTAGGCAGCTGAAGATAGATCATCTTCAAGTCCATCACAGAGTGTCACACAGTCTCCGCCTGTGGATGGTGCTGTGTTGCCTAGTGACAGTTGTCAGGAGTGACAGAGTCATGTGGGTTGACACCAAGGGAGAGGACGGTCCTCAATGCATACACCACACACCAGTAGGTGCACTGATGGTAAAGCCACATCCTAGCAAGTCATGCAAGACATTGCTTTATGCTCTACAAAATGCTCCGAATACCACATCCATCAGAATCACCTGTGGCACCCATGAACTCCAGCCATATCCTGTAGATCCATATAAACCATTCCCAACTGATTCATTTGCTCTAAGGTTAGAATCTGAATGTGCCACTAGTCGACCCACAGTCCAGTGCCTGAATGGAGCAACAGTGGCCATAACGGATGTCATTGAAGTAATGATAAGAGATATAGTGTTTCGTGATTGTGGCAAAAACGATGACCCAAAGGTCACTGCTAATAGGGTCCCTAGATCCCCTACCCTGTACTTTTCCAGCTGCACTGATGTGGCAGTACATAATGTAACTGTTTACGTAACGAGGCAAAATGGCACAGGAATAGTACTGACAAACATTGTCACTCATAGTGTGATCACTCTGTATGACGTCTCAGTACTACATAATGGAACATATGGGTATGGAATTATCTGCAACATCTACGGAAGATACCAATTGCCAACAAACAATGGTAGTGTGCACATGAATAGTGTACTAGTGGTGAACACAAACACTCACACTGAATATGACCCTTCAATGAAATTCAATGGCATTTACATCAGTGCTCGTGGAACAGGAAGGTACAATAATATCTCACTGCACAATGTAACAGTCTTCAACAGTGCCCCTGTTGCAGGTTCTGGAATCCATGTAGGCCTTTTTGATGCCATGAACAACAGCACAGTAAAGTTGGTAGGAGTAAATGTGCTAGATGGGTGGGATGAGCGCTACCAAACAAAGAATAGAACTGTAGTACTGGCAGAATGTGCTAGAAGACAGCTTGAAATGATTCAAAGGCAACCTGAGGATCACGTCTACGTTTCCATTGACATACGCGTGCAAACAGCACTTAACACAGTAAATGTTTCTGACTTACAAGTGGTTGCGAGCTATGGTAAGAGTGTGGTTGCACTGTCTATCACTATGGATCGTCTGTCAAGATTGAATAGAATCCATATATACAAGCATGTATCTCTAGACATAAGAGGAAATCAAGATACTCAGCGGAATGGTCTGTCAGTATACTTTGATTTCATTGCTATTTGGAATGTAGTGGAAGTACAAGACCTTTCAATTGTGAACTATACAACAGCAACAGGGAATGCAGTTATAGTGCTCTTCAAGGGTCAGTGCACAAAAAACAGGGTGATGTTAGAAAGGATTACAATTGCAAATCATCATGCGGTTAGTGATGGTGGAACTCTTTCTGTATTGTTTCTGGATCATGCAAAGAACAACTCATTCTTCTTAAATGGAGCAAATATTGAGAATAATTCTGCAATGCAAGGTGGTGGCATTGAAATTTTACTGCGTGATTTCTCCAAAGGTAATATCATTACCACATCCTTTGCATTTATTGGAGGCAACAAAGCATATGCTGGAGGTGGCATGTTCATCAAATTTTCTGACTATTCAGAAAGGAATGTAGTGATGTTAGATGGAGTTTATGTTGCTAATAACACATTGCTTCTTACTCAAAACGATAGTATCAGTATGATGGGAGGAGGCAGCAGTATTCACTTTCAGAATGATAAAACGGTTTATGCTACAAAGAATGAGGTTACAATGAATGCAACAGTGTTCTTTGCTAACAGTGCAAAAGGTGGAGTAGGTGGTGGGTTATCAGTGTTTTGTATACATTCACAGTACCCTGACGAATTTGACAGTGGAGACAAAGTTCTCATGAATCGTACATTCTTCATTAACAACAAGGCAGACTATGGGCTTGCATTTGCTGTTCAGTCGTCTCCACAGTTTAGAAAAGCATTATTTCGAGGGATCACTTTAGTACAAACTCGCTGCGCAATAATTAACCCAACACACTTCCGTGATAACCAGTCTCCATATACCACACTCAAAGATCATATAACTGGAAATTGGAATTCTAGCACTCAAATTAGATCAAATGTTATAGAGTTGGCATCATTGAGAATGGTTGAACTACTAGATGAAGCTATTCCAGAATTGAAACAACAGTTTAATCCATTTTATCAAATACAGACCAGCACAAACATGGTTCATCTGATATCAGTGCAAATTAGGCTTGAAGGCAACAGTTACTTCACATGTGGAGCTGCCTCACAAGGACTTCTAGCAATCGATTCAGAGATTATTTTACAACCAGAGTCATACACCAATTTTCAGTTTTGTGTTGCTTCACATGGAGGAGCAATTGCTTTGCATGGTCAAAGTTACATCCATGTTACGCCCAATTCAAAAATGGTATTTGAAAATAATCATGCCTTCCAGCAAGGAGGTGCCATCTATGTACATTCACCTGAACATGCAGTGCCACTTGTTCGTTGCTTCTTTCAGTATGAACAAAGACAAACAGCAGGCTTCTCTGAAATTGCTTTCATTGACAACTCTGCAAAACTTGATGGACAGTCAATTTACATGAGTGATTCTCAAAGTTGTTTTCACAACATACAGGCAAATTTTACAGAGAGTAGTTATATTGCACTACGTGCACAAACTTCATGCAAATTTGCATTGAGACTTTTAAACAGAAGCTTAGTCAAACTGTGTAAAGTAGATGGAAACACCTATTCAGCCTGCACTGAACTTGGTAACACATCCCTTGCAGAATTTTATCCCATTGCTTCACATCCAGACTATGTGGATGGCACCTCTGTTGACATTGACAACCCACCAACCATTCAGTTTATTCCTGGCAAACCAAAGCAGCTTCCTTACAAACATGCATATGACGAGCTTGGTAATGTCATCCACACAGTGTTCACTGTACACATAAACGCTCCAAAACCCACAACTGATGTTCAACTCAACCCTTTCTCAAAGTACACTGCTGATTTTACAGTTATTCTACATGGCATACCTCAGAGGCATGCAATTGACAATCACCCCTCCAATTCCAACAAAAGCAACGCAACTGAAAATGCAACTCCACAACTTGTACTACAGTCAGTTGACAACAGTAACTTGATGTTAGTAATGAACATTGAGCTCCAGTGCTGCCCACCTGGCTACATATACCGAATAGGGTCCGGGGACATGGGAACATGTCACTGTGGAATATCTACAGTACAAGGGATAGTAGAGTGCAATGAAACTGACCCAAACAACATTGGTGCTGTGTTGCAGGCAAGCCACTGGGCTGGATATCTGCCATCCAAGGACCAACACAGTTGTGATGGACAGAAACTCTACAGTGCACCTTGCCCACCAGGATATTGTCAAACACAACTAACCACTCTTCCTAGTAACAACTCCAAACAGCTAGCGGAAGAAGTAGTCTGCAGAAGGTCAAAACGCCGAGGGCTTCTCTGTGGAGACTGCCTTGAAGGGAGTGGCATTGCTGTGAACTTCAATGGAATGAGACCAGTGTGCACCAGTTGTCAGGAGGGACTCAGTACAGTGGGACTTCTTGTTTGGATCCTCAGTGAGTGGGTGCCCATGCTGGTTGTCATGTTCATTGTGATGTTGTTCAACATTGACTTGGTGTCAGGAAGATTCAACTCTTTCCTTCTGTTTGCACAACTCCTTACCTTCTCCAGTATCAGAGGTGATGCTGAGTTAGGAACAGTACACATTGCATTTGTCAAGATATACCGATTTCTGTATGGCATGTGGAACTTGGACTTCTTTGGTGTGCTCCTACCTCCATACTGTCTCATTCCACACTCACACCTCACACTGTTACAGACACTCTTGTTGCACTACTCCATTGGACTCATCCCACTGATAGTGGCCATCACACTCATTGTTCTTGAGAGGTCTGCAGAGAAGTGGATATGCTGTCACCGAGTGGACCAGTGCCTCAGGCGGATGAGACGATGGAAGGCAAAGTACTCTGATGGCATGTCTTATGACAGAGCACTTCCTGCCTTTGTCATTCTCGGCTTCACTCGCTTCCTTGTCAGCTCCTCCTACATCCTAGTCAACCAGACCATCACAGGAGAGGATGGGGAAGGGAGGATGGTCGTGTGGTGGCAGGGATCTGTGCCCTATGGCTCCATTCAACACATTGCCTACTTCATACCAGCCATTATCATACTGCTAGTGTTTGTCCTTCTGCCAGCCTTCCTGCTCCTCACTCTTCCCATAGTGCCTCAGTTGTTTGGCAGGCTCATCATAGCTGTGCCACCATTGAGGAAGCTACAGAGGATGCAGACATTCTGCAGCAATGTCTACACTGACAGGTGGATATACCACTTTGTCAACGTCTTTCAAGGTTGCTACAAAGAACGTTATAGGAGCTTCTCTTCAGTGTACCTCTTTCACCGTATCATTCATCTTCTAGCTGCTGTCTTCATTCCCAGCGCCGGAGAAGCCCTGAGAATTCAACTTATTCTCACTTTGCTGTTACTCTTGCTAATTGTTGTATTCCAGCCATACACCACTGCACACCTCAACAATCTGGACACAGCCATACTGGGGAACATGTCTCTCATTCTTGTCCTGAGTCTGCAAATATCCAGTGCAGACAGTCCAATAGTAGCAAGGCAATTCTTTGCCTCCATTAGGATGCTCCTCATTTACCTGCCACTCCTTTATCCTGGGATTCTCTTTGGAAGGAAGGTGTATAAGAAATGTTCCAAGTTAGGATGCTGCCACAAGAGCAAGGAAAATGAAGAGGATGATGTAGAACCACTGTTAGATGATCCAACAGAAGGACTTGGCAACTTTGTGAGAATAACAGAACTTCGTGCTGGAGCTCCAACTTCATCAGAGGATGAATCGGAAACTGAAACTCAGAGTGAAGAAGTGCTTCTACAAAATCAGAATACTGATGCAGTTGTTGCTGACTTAGATTTATGAATGCTCAAACATTGCTTCTAATTGCTACTTATTGCTTTATAATGTTTTGGGCTTATAGCACTATTGCTTTAGATGTATGCATGTTTTATACTACATATTCATGGTTACCATAATTGTTTAACAGTACATTGCCAAATGCAACTGTTGTAGCAATTGGATGTGCATGTGTTGGATGTGCATGTGTTGGATGTGCATGTGTTGGATGTGCATGTGTTGGATGTGCATGTGTTGGATGTGCATGTGTTGGATGTGCATGTGTTGGATGTCCACTTCAACATATGCATGTTGAACCGGAAGATCAGGCTACATGTGTGGTCTCCATTCACCACATATATACAATTAAAATCAGCTTCATTAAAGAATACATGGAGCAATTCAGCAAGACAGCATTGTGCTCATTAGGTTGTGTGCACAGTGATAGAAGTGACCTTTCCACAGTCACATATGTAGCATTATTGTGCATGTATAATCTATATAATTATATATGCACATCTATAATATTATAACAGAGATAGTGTTAATTTCTGTATGGGTAAGAGTACTTTTCTTTAACTGTAAATTTGACTAATGTAAAAGCAATGGTTCTAATAGCAGCAAAAGTTTGTGACAAGTTATTAATGGTTGGCAACGTCTGAGAGACCCAATCTGAGCATGTGACTGCCATTTAGAATGGGTGCAAATAGAGCAGCGAGCACAACTTTCAGCGCTGATGGTTGAAGCTGACATCAGGAGGCAGGAGGAAATTGAAAGATGTCCTCAGGTTAGAACAGAACTTTTGTAAAGCTTAAAACATTTTGTGCACAATAAAAATGAGTTTCACCTGATTGAATGCGTTAGTGACAAGTGCAGTTTTTGCTTTGGAAAGTGTTAGATGAGTAGGGGGTGAAAGGGAAGTTACTTAGGGCAGTACAGGCACACAGGGAGGGCAAGGGTGCACGTGGAAGTTGGGAGAATGGAATCAGAGCTGTTTGGTGTGTGCAGAGGTGTGAGGCAAGGTTGTACTCTATCTCCATGGCTTTTTAATGTGTTTATGAACAGGGTGACGAGGGAAGCAAAAGGCAGTTTTAGAGTGAGGTGAGGTTGTCTAGTGGGAATGTAGGAGTATTCCTCTTTGCAGATGATATGGTGGTAATGTCGGAATCGGTGAACGAACTTCAGCATGATATGCAAGTAATGAGTGATGTGTTAAGCAAATGGGAGATGAAGGTAAGTTGGAGGAAGACTAAGGTGATGAAGGCAGCCATGAAGAGTGAGGATTGGGAAGTTGAAATTGGTGAGGAGGTAATAGATCAGGTAGATGAAATGAAGCACTTGGGAGTGATAAATAGTAGTGATGGGAGGATGAAGAAAGAAGTGGAGGCAAAGATTTGGAGTGCAACACGAGTGATTGAGGGCATGAACAAAACAGTATTGAAGAGGAAGGAACTGAGCAGGAGCACAAAATTGAAAGTGGTGAATGCGACAATGATCCCCACACTATTGTATGGCTGTGAGACGTGGTGCCTGTCAAAACATCTACAATCTAGGTACAAGCCACTCAGATAAATGTCTTGAGGCGGATCGAAGGAGTAAGTAGACTGGATAGGGTAAGGAATGTGGACATCAGGGAGAAGCCATGTCAACTGAGTGTTTTAGATATGGTAAAGACCAGGCAGGAGAAGTGGAAGGCTAGAATGGAAGAGATGAGTAGGAAACGAACAACTAGAAAGATTTTTGAAGGCGAGATGGAGTGGAAAGGGCCTAGAGGAAAACCCAGAATGAGATGGACTGACAATTTCAAATAACCATAAAGTTTCTTAGTATCCATATAATTATGCTTATAATATTATTGTCATCCTCTAACTGTCATTTAGCTTGTATAATAAACGTAAGGATGACCTCCTGATCCGGTATTGGAGAAACATCTGTACTGATTGATTGATTGATTAATTGATTGCATACTAGCATACCTTGGGCTATAGTAACAATCAATGGTCAAGGACAATGGAAAGTATAATCTACTGTACTACCAATTCTGACAAATGACTTATAAAGTTACCAAACATAAGTAAGCCAAGAACCAATTGTATTTTGAAGTCTCTGGATATCTTTCAACAAAATAGTCAGTTTATCTACCACATGGTATTGCCCTTGTCTTGCTCAACCATCATCAGCGTTCAGGTTTTTGCACATTTGTACACAATTCCACATACATATAATACGTATGCATTATTTCATCAACATAATCGTGCATGTCCACACTACATCTACTATCAAGTAGTTATGGTACTTCAAATTCCTTGCAAAAATAGCTGCACGTAGCTATAGTTCTGTTAATTTCAGCCTACCTATAGGTTGCATGTGAGTATTGGGAGAGGTTTGATTTTGGCTTTACTGGCTCTTGCTGTTATTTTGTCCATCTTGAAGCCAGCTGTGTCCATGCTCTCATTCAAATTGAACTTGCTCAAACAAAGATCCGGATACTTACAATTGACATCTCGTTTGTTGTCCTGCCAATGTTCAAACTGGAAATCATTCTCCTTGACATAATTAGTTGGACGTGCTACGTTTGTTTGCCAGTTTTTGGGGTTCCAATTTTATTATTTTACAAAATAGCCAACTTCAAACTGCCAGTAATTATACTAGCAGCCATACACAAACTCGCATTATAATTATGTTTATTGTTTGCTCTACCAAACTTTCACTTGCACCTTCAAATTGCATTGTTTATCTTAAACATTGAATTGGCTACCGTTTATGTTCTACATCCATACTAGAATTTGAACTTAGCTAAAGTAGAGGGAATTTGAAATGAATGAATAGGGAGAAATGCAATTTGGACTTTGAACAGAGACCTGTTTTCAAATTGGCATAACTACAAATATTTCAAGTCTAAAAACTTGTGCGACACCTGCTAACCACTCCCAGTTCAGATAGTTGGGGATGCAGCAATGTTGATGGCCAAAGATGGTACATTGAATTTAGCAAATCAATTATGCAAGAGTCTACAATCCAGGCAGAGTAGAGTAGCTGGTCATCCGATGAAAGCACCACAATAGAACTGTCATAATGCCTGCTGACATAACTTAAACCTGTTCTATAAACACTGTGTATACGTAGCTATTATCTGAGTACTTGAGGTGACCATAGACAATTCCAACTGCACAACCTCATATGCATCCTTGGAACACAAGTTATGGATACATATACATCATATTTTACTGGATGCACACATCCAACATATTGCAATGCCATGAAAGATGAGGTTTAAAATGCAAATTGTACAGGTAGTAAGTTCTACCTAAGGAAGATTGAGGAAGCTATGGTTAGTCTCGTCGATACATAGGCCCTTCACCCTTCATAAACGTTGGTTTGACAAGAAAATGTTTCCCTGGAAGATGCCATACATCAACATGAAAATGACTGTATGCTGTATACACCGCAGCCATTTTGTCATAACACTTTCTGTTCATTGCAATTCATTTTACAATAAACAGCAATCTTAAACTTCTATAATTGCTTGTACAAGGTGCATGTCTCATTACGATTATAATGTAGCATTCTCATACTACAGAAATGCGGAATGCTTGAATGGAGGAATTTCAAAAAGTGAAATTGGTGTACTCAAGATTAACAGACAAGTTAGCAATGATAACAATAATTATACACATGAATGTGATGTATATTAAATGGAACAAAGGAGCTATAGATAGTGCTCTTCAATAGCACACTTTACAACATATATTTTGAGGTACATAATGTATGTAAGCATTATAGCTATAGTACATAGTATTACTATTTCCACAGCATGACTAGCTACTAGTGAAAATGTACTGTAGCTCTGGCAAGCACATGCAGTGAGGAGACACCCCAACCCCCCCAATGCACTGTGTATGATGTGGCATATTGCAATCAAATTCACCATTTTGTTACCCTTTACCAACAATATGCCATAATGCCTATATATTACAGCACAGAGAGGGTAGAGGCTGTTAATGTGGCCCAGAGTATATTGTAAAAATGACACTGCAGACCACATATCATGCAAGTTGCGGGCAAGCCTGAGTTTTTCAGCAAGTTGCTTGGGCATTAGTTGATCATGAGTCAGTGTTGCATCATCAGATGCAGGGATAATGGATTGATGCAGAAAGCAATCCATGTGGAACAAGTGCAGTTATGCCTGGCCAGAAACTGTTTGGGGATGGTCAGCTGCATCTTAATGTGGCACTGCATTGTGATATGAGAACCTATTATTGCATATTGCATAATAACTATTACTTTATGCATCTCATAACATTATATTTATAGATAATTCATTTCTGTGTATCATGTTGTATGGATATGGGTACCCTGCAGTTTCATGTGGTATGGGTATGGGTACCATGCAGTTTCATGTGGTATGGGTATGGGTACCATGCAGTTTCATGTGGTATGGGTATGGGTACTATGCAGTTTCATGTTGTATGGGTATGGGTACCATGCAGTTTCATGTGGTATGGGTATGGGTACCATGCACTTTCATGTTGTATGGGTATGGGTACCCTGCAGTTTCATGTGTATGGGTACCTCGAGATTTTAATTTCAGTTCATGCAGTGGTTGAAAGGAGTAGAGCACTTGTATGTGCTTACAGTAATAATTGCTATATAGTATATCATTATGGTGTTCCAACATGTTCTTTGAGACCACCTATGTGAAATTTTTAATCAAGAGAAGACCTGCTTGGCAGAAGTCTCAGTTATCAGGCCTGTACCCCAGGAGGCACAGAGATTGAATATCGGTATATAGCCAGAAACATTTGCAACCTTTAAAGGTATGAAAATTAAGTGTACATATATGTACACACTGTGAGCAATTTAATAATGAATCCCAATTCTGTACCTGCCCTAACAGTTTCTTCATGTTATGCTGTCATGAAATAAGCCCTGCTTCACATTTCCATTTGCATTTGTCTATAGTTCACATACAGTAGAAGATTTTTCAGGAAAGAAGCAACAGCTAATCTTTGTCCACACTGAGACTTAGGCAGCTGAGAATGGATCATCCTCAAGTCCATAACAGGCTGTCCTGCACCCTCCTGCTGTGGATGGCGTTGTGTTGCCTAGCGACAGTGGTCAGGAGTGACAGAGTCATGTGGGTTGACACCAAGGGAGAGGACGGTCCTCAATGCATACACCACACACCAGTAGGTGCACTGATGGCACAGCCACCTCCTAGCAGGTCATGCAGGTCACTGGAGTATGCTCTATACTACACTATAAACACCACATCAATCAAAATCACCTGTGGCACCCATGGACTCCAGCCATATCCTGTAGACCCATACAGACCATTCCCAGCTAATGCTTTTGCTCTAAGGATAGAGGGTGAATGTGCCACCAGTCGACCCACAGTCCAGTGCCTGAATGGAGCAACAACTGCTGTAACAGGTGTTGCTAATGTAATGATTAAAGCTATAGTGTTTCATGATTGCGGTAAAAAAGAAGACCCAAAGCTCCCTTCTCACAGTGTCCCTAGATCCCCTACCCTGTACTTTTCCAGCTGCACTAATGTGACAGTACATAATGTAACTGTTCACGTAACAGGGCAAAATGGTACAGGGATGGTACTAACAAACATTATCACTCATGGTGTGATCACTCTGTATGATGTCTCAGTACTGCATAATGGAACATATGGATATGGAATTCTCTGCAACATCTACGGAAGATATCAGTCAGCAATAAATAATAGTACTGTGCTTTTGAATAATATACAAGTTGTCAACACAAACACTCACACTGAATATGACCCTTCTATGGAATTCAATGGTATTTACATCAGTGCCCATGGAACAGGAAGAGGAAACAACATCTCACTGCACAATGTAACAGTCTTCAACAGTGCCCCTGTTGCAGGATCTGGAATCTATGTAGGCCTGTTTGAGAACATGAATATCAACACTGTACAATTGGTAGGAGTTCGAGTTTTTGATGGCTGGGATAAACGCTACCAGAAAAAGAATAAAACTGTAGTTCTGGCAGAATGTGCTAGAAGACAGCTTGAGATGATTCAAAGGCAACCTGAGGATCAAGCCTATGTTTCCATTGACATACGAGTGCAAACAGTACTGAATACAGTAAATGTCTCTGGTGCACAAGTGGTTGCAAGCTATGGTAAGAGTGTGGTTGCACTGTCTGTTACTCTTGATGGTCTGTCAAGACTCAATACTATCTTTTTATGCAAACATGTGTCTCTTGCCATAACAGAAAATCAATACAAAGCTATGAGAAATGGTTTGCAGTTATTGTTTAATGACAGTGCAATTAAAAACTATGTGGGAATACAAGACCTTCAGATTGTTAACAGAACAAGAGCACCAGGGAATGCAGTAATATTGATCTTTAAGGGTCAGTGCGCAGGAAACAGGGTGTTGTTAGATAGAAGCACAATTGCAAATCATCATACCTTGATAGATGGTGGAAGTGTTTCTGCTATGTTTCTGGATCATGCACAGTACAATTTATTCTTCTTAGAACGAACAATTCTGGAGAACAATACTGCAATGCGAGGTGGAGGGATTTCTGTTTTACTGAGTGATTTCTCGAGTAGTAACAGATTTCATGCCAGCCTTGTATTTATTGGTGGCAACAAAGCAAATACTGGAGGTGGCATGTTCATCAAATTCATGTACTTTTCAGCAAAGAACACAGTAATCCTACATAGAGTTTATGTCGCGAATAACACACTAGTTCCCACTGGAAATTTGAATGTCAGTATGATGGGTGGAGGCAGCAAGGTTCATTTTCAGAATGATAGAGCTACGCTTGCAACAGAGAATAAGGTTATAATGAATACTACAATATTCTATGCTAACAATGCAAAAAGAGGAATAGGTGGAGGGTTGTCGGTGTTTTATGTGCACTCCCCGTACACTTTAGACAGTGGAGACAAAGTTCAGATGCATGGTGCTTATTTCATCAACAATCAGGCAGACTATGGACATGCATTTGCTATGCAGTCATCTCCACAGCCCAGAAAAGCTATATTCCATGGGATCACATCAACAGGAACAAACTGTGCAACTGTAAATGATGCCCACGTCACAGGCAAAGAGTCTCAATATGCCGAACTAAAACATCATGTTATTAGAAATTGGAACTCCTACAATCTGACTAGAGGAAATGTTACAGAGCTGGTATCCTTGAAAATGATCCACCAACTAGAAAAGGTTATTCTAAAATTGAAAAGTCAGTTTAATCCATTTTTTCAAATGCAGACCCGCACAAACATGATTTTTCTAATATCAGTGCAAATCAGGCTTGAAGGCTACTTCACATGTGGAGCTGCATCACAAGGACTTATAGCAGTTGATTCAGAAATCATTTTGCCACCAGACTCTTTTACGACTTTCAGATTTTGTGTTGCTTCAAATGGTGGAGCAATTGCTTTATACGGTGAAAGTTACATTCGTACTACAACAAATTCAGTAATGTCACTTTCCAATAACCATGCCTTCCAGAGAGGAGGTGCCCTCTATATACATTCACCACAACATGCAGTGCCTCATGTCCGTTGCTTCCTTCAGACCGAACCAGGACAGACAGCACGCTTCTCTCAAATTGCATTCATTGACAACTCTGCAAAACATGAAGGACAGTCAGTTTACGTGAGCAAATATGAAAGTTGCTTTTACAACTTTAAAGCAAATTTAACAAATCGTAGGTATACTGGACTAAGTACACAAGCTTCATACAACTTCGCTTTGAGAATTGGAACCAGAAGCTTAGTCAGATTGTGCAAAGCTAATGGAACCACCTATTCAGCTTGCAATGAAACTGCTAACACAACACGTGCAGATTTTGCCCCCATAGTTTCCCGTCCTGACCATGTGGATGGCACCTCTGTTGTCATTGACAACCCACCAACTATTCAGTTCATTCCTGGCAAACCAAACCAGCTTCCCCACAAACATGCATATGATGATCTTGGAAATGTTATCTACACAGTATTCACTGTACAAATAAATACCCCAAACCCCACAACTGATGTCCAACTTAACCCTTTCTCAAAGTACACAGCAGATTTTACTGTTATTTTACATGGCATTCCACTGAAGCATGGCATGGCTAACCACCTCTCCACTTTTAATGAAAGCAAAAAAACTGAAAATGGAACACCACAACTGGTACTGCAATCAGTTGACAACAGTAACTTGATGTTAGTAATGAACATTGAGTTCCAGTGCTGTCCACCTGGCTACATATACCGAATAGGGTCTGGAGACATGGGAACATGTCACTGTGGAATACCTACAGTGCTGGGAATAGAAGACTGCAATGAATCTGATCCAAACAACATTGGTGCTGTGTTACAGAGAAACCATTGGGCTGGGTATCTGCCATCTCATGACCAGCACAGCTGTGATGGACAAAAACTCTTCAGTGCACCTTGCCCTCCAGGATACTGTCAAACACTACAAACAACTCTTCCTAATAACAACTCCAGGGTACTACTAGAAGAAATAGTATGCGGTGGGTCAAACCGTAAAGGCCTCCTCTGTGGAGACTGCCTTGAAGGGTACAGCACCGCTATCAATTTCAACGGAATGAGACCAGTGTGCACCAGTTGTCAGGATGGCCTCAGTACAGTGGGACTTCTTGTTTGGATCCTCAGTGAGTGGGTGCCCATGCTGGTTGTCATGTTCATTGTGATGCTGTTCAACATTGACTTGGTGTCAGGAAGATTCAACTCTTTCCTTCTGTTTGCACAACTCCTTGCCTTCTCCAGTATCAGAGGTGATGCTGAGTTAGGAACAGTGCATATTGCATTTGTCAAGATATACCGAGTTCTGTACGGAATTTGGAACTTGGACTTTTTTGGAGTGCTCCTACCTCCATACTGTCTCATTCCACACTCACACCTCACACTGTTACAGACACTCTTGTTGCACTACTCCATTGGACTCTTCCCACTGATAGTGGCCATCACACTCATTGTTCTTGAGAGGTCTGCAGAGAAGTGGATATGCTGTCACCGAGTGGACCAGTGCCTCAGGCGAATGAGACAATGGAAGGCAAAGTACTCTGATGGCATGTCTTATGACAGAGCACTTCCTGCCTTTGTCATTCTCGGCTTCACTCGCTTCCTTGTCAGCTCCTCCTACATCCTAGTCAACCAGACCATCACAGGAGAGGATGGGGAAGAGAGGATGGTTGTGTGGTGGCAGGGATCTGTGCCCTATGGCTCCATTCAACACATTGCCTACTTCATACCAGCCATTATCATACTGCTAGTGTTTGTCCTTCTGCCAGCCTTCCTGCTCCTTACTCTTCCCATTGTGCCTCAGTTGTTTGGCAGGCTCATCATAGCTGTGCCACCATTGAGGAAGCTACAGAGGATGCAGACATTCTGCAGCAATGTCTACACTGACAGATGGATCTACCATTTTGTCAATGTCTTTCAAGGTTGCTACAAGGAGCATTTGAGGAGCTTTTCTTCACTCTACTTCTTTCATCGTATCATTCAACTTTTAGCTGCTGTCTTCATACCCAGTGCTGAAGATGCCCTGCGAATTCAACTTATTCTTACTTTAGTAGTACTGTTGTTAATTGTTATTTTCCAGCCATACACCATTGCTCGCCTGAATTCTCTGGACACAGCTATACTGGGGAACATGTCCCTCATTCTTGTTCTGAGTCTGCAAATATTCAGTGCAGACAGTCAAATAGGAACAAAGCAATTCTATGCCTCTGTTAGGATGATCCTCATTTACCTACCTCTCCTCTATCCTGGCATTCTCTTTGGAAGGAAGGTGTACATGAAATGTCCCAAGTTGAGATGCTGTCACAAGAGGAATGAAACTGAAGAGGATGATGTAGAACCATTGTTAGATGATCCAACTGAAGGACTGGGTAACTTTGTGCGAATAACAGAACTTCGTGCTGGAGCCCCCACTTCATCAGATGAGGAATCAGAAACTGAAACTCAGAGTGAAGAAACACCTCTAGAAAATTAGAATACTAATGCAGTTGTTGTTGACTTAGCCCTATGATTACGAAAACATTGCTTTAATACATTTATATCCAATGGATACTGCATAATTTAAGACCCATTAATTTCTGTGAGCAAATAATTTGTCTTTGAATGTTGCTGCAAGTTGAAATGCAAATCTAACAGGTTTAATAGCTCCAAAACAATGTCAAATGTTTGTTATGCACTATCAGACAGCATTTGTGGGGCTATTAGTGGTTGTTTGCATTCTATAATACAATGAGGTATAGTGTATCAGCTTCCAATGGATAGTACTGAAAGCTGAGTGAAGGCAGTCCATACTGATTTGAAAATTTGGAAGAGTTAGTTGTATACATGTCAAGCATATGTACCTTTACTGCTAGTGATTGGCGAGTCAAAGGTTTTCACCATTTATGTACTTACTGTATACGTCTACAGATGTGAGCAGTGTGTGGACAGTATCCTTATGTTATCAAAATTATAGATAGAAATACTTTTAAAAGATTCAACCTTGTATAATTTTCTTATCATGAGGGGATGGAAGATTTCAACCAAGCTAATAGAAAGGATGTAGGGATGGCATAAAATGTGCAGAAACAAGTGCTGCTACACAGTGAAGCATTAACAGTGGTCCCTACATGCAAGAATGTTGCACCGTATAGTCCTACCCCTTTGAATGTAGAGACTATTGCTAATGCTTCATTATGTAGCAGCATTTACTTGTTTCTGTACTTTTATGCCATCCCTTTTTAGATAGACATTAGTACTCATAATAATTATATAGTGAACATAATCCCATGAACAGACAGTAGCCAGATATACATAATAATCATTCACCATTAATGTGTACATCAAACAGAGATATAGCCCATTGTTTATGTATAATATGAAATCCCAGAATAATATTTACGATCAACATTGATTAGATATGGTATGTATGCCACTGTCTCAGAATATTATTATACATTGCATTTCATGCTATAGCCCAACACACGTTGTGCACATGCAGTTGTATGACACTGCATTTACAGACATCAGTTTAGTTATGATGAATTTCCCAGAGCACGTATAGTGCATACATAAATGTCACTGCAATGCATGTCTTACGCAGGAATATTAATGTGCAATAGTTTCTAAGAGCTTGAACCATGTAACGAGCAGAAGGCCCTCCAGCACACTACTCAGTCTTAATGTGAGGATGCGGTATAATATAATTCCTCTCATAGCAGGAATTGATCATGATGCTATATATGGGCATACGAATAATATAATTATAACTGAAGTACACACATTGTCACATACATGTAACACATAGAGGGCATTCCTGCATGCCTCGAGCTTTTTCTAATTATAATACAGAGACATCATTCCTGCATATTAATGCCTCAAACTCTTTCTATGCAATATAGTGCATAAAATATAGTGAAAATTCACTGTGATATTTTGTGAATACTAGACAATTGCAACTGACCATCACCGGTTGGCTATGAGTTGTGTGCACATTATACCATAAACACTGTACTTCAATGAGTCACATCATCAATTGCTATTTTGTGCAATTATGCCAAATAATAGAACAGAACACAATGTAACTCAATTGCTAAAGCTCTGTAGGTTGCTAAAGTTATACATTGGAACCTCTTAAAGACAGCAACCTGCACGTGGGCCAGTTTTAACTGACCTTGTAAGAGAGGTGGTTGCTCTACAGAGATAGAATGCTATGTTTTAGTTCTATTTGGGAATAGGTAGACTAGCTATGGTACAGAGGTTGCTGCCTAAATGGCCACCTTAGACAGGTTCCACTGTACTTACTCTATAGTGCATGAGTTATAGCACAAGCTTAAACCGCTGCATAGCATTGCAAGTTTACAGTGTGATGTGTTACAATCTTGAAATGTGTTGTGTTTCCCCCACTTAACCATATGGGATGTGCTTTACTATCAGTTTCATAAAAGAACGTGATCAGGTGGACTTCCACAACAGGTCCTTATCAAAACATTGCTATGCAGCATGTGATAAGTGCATGTCAAAGGTCGCTGCATGAGAGAGCACATCTCTATCCAGTGCAAAGTTGATGTGTGCATCAGTGCAGCTTAAACAATCACCCTTGGCATATACGAAACTTTCCTCTGATTCAGAAGGTAACATGTGCAAAGCCTATCTGCTATTCTAGCCATTCAAATTGTGTTACGGTAATTGTCATAGCAACACTTGTAAATGTGACTTAGAATGATGGAAGTAAAATGATGCAATAACTTAGGATTCTTCACAAAATATAACTATTATTGTGAGATGAGCAATCTATCAAAATTCATGACTCAATGAGTAAGTGGAATAGGAAAGGTTTATACCAGACCTATTACTTTTACATTCTATATGCAGAATTTCCTTCAATCATTGGCCCTTAATTCATTATCCTTTAAAAATGGCATTGGACTAGGTGTCATTTGGTAGTAATGTTGGTATATATAAAGCTGCACTATAATGTGCATGCAAACTGCTCACTGCAGCAACATATAACAACTCGCATGGCACAAGGTCTTCACTGTTCACAAATATGCTCAGTTGCTATCAGTAAACAACCTAGTATAAAAGCATAAGTCACAATGAATTTGCGAGGATAAGAAGATTTATGCCCAAATATTAAAGCTTTGTACTGCATGTGTGTTTGATCAGTGGTTGCAGACAACAGCTCGCCTGACAGGCTGGGGTTTCCAATGTTCTGCACTGGCATTAATGACATGGCCTTCAGCTTCCAAAAGCACTTGGTAGCTTGGCCTATGTAAGATTCATTAACTCAGCTCGGTAACTAGAACTCCACATTAGGGTGTAAGTCCTGGGATTGTTCCAGCCTTACCCATTCATTGATTCATGACTTGTGACTTAATCTTTACACTGCGCATAGATACACACCTGACTCATAAAGCTCTCTTTACAAGTATTATTGCATGCAGCATAAGTACATGGAACATTTTAAGTTACAAGTGCAGTCAGTCTGTTATTGTCAGCAATAGAGTGTTAACACAGTATAGTGTTAACACATCACAAGTTACATACTTGTATAGTTTCAAGTTTGTTCTATTAGTATTTCAGTTGAGCTGCTGATAGAGTTGAGTTGGTATGTAAAGTAATAATATTATCATTCCATATGTGGTATTGCTGTAACAGAGATGCTAGTATAAAATGCAATATGTTCAGACAGCTAGAAGCCATTCAGCTAGAGGAGAATCTGTTGGCAAGTTGACAAAGGATTCAGCAAGTTCTCAGGGCAAGAAACAAAGTACTTTTACAAATATATACCCTTTCAAAGAATGTAAGTTAAAACGTACAATCTTGAGGAAATAAAGCTTACAATGTAAGCAACAATAGTGAGAATGCTATGATTTACATTCTGAATCACCACATTATCTATCTTATTATGTCTGCTGTTTACCTCTATTTCCAGATCAGAACGATTCTGCTGATAAGAAACAGCAAATATACTGCTAGCAACTGCATCAAGTACGTGTTCACTACATTCCATAACCGTGGGCTGGGGTTGAAGATGGGACAACCTCAAGTCCATCACAGGCTGCCAGGTTGTTTCCTGCTGTGGATGGTGCTGTGTTGCCTAGTGACAGTTGTCAGGAGTGACAGAGTCATGTGGGTTGACACCAAGGGAGAGGACGGTCCTCAATGCATACACCACACACCAGTAGGTGCACTGATGGCACAGCCACCTCCTAGCAGGTCATGCAGGTCACTGCAGTATGCTCTGCAGAATATTCTGTACAGCACATCTATCAATATCAGGTGTGGTACCTATAAGCTTCAGCCAGATTATTATATACCACCAAATGTCTTGCACTTACAGGCAAAAGAAATGCTTGCACTAACAATCCAGGGTGCATGTGCCACCAGTCGACCAACAGTCCAGTTTGTGAATGTAACAACAGCAGCTACCTTTATGAGCTTTAGTGAATTAGTGATCAGTGATGTGGTGGTTGAAGGTTACAACAAAATACAAGGCTACCAAAACCCTAAGCCAGCTGACATTGAGTTCACAATATACATTCTTAACTGCACTAATGTGACAATACACCATGTAACTGTTCATGTTTCTGGGCAACATGGTGCAAGAATAGTATTGAGCAAGATTGCCAACAATGGGAGAGTCACCATGCGCAAAGTCACTGTAGTGCATAATGGAAGATATGGGGCTAGAATTTATTGTGATATTCAAGGAATCATTGAAGCACCTGCCAATAACATCAGCCTGCTCATGAATGAGGTACAAGTGATCAATACAAATAGTCACACTAAGTATGACCCTTCTATGTGGTTTATGGGTGTTCAGATCACAGCTCGTGGTACAGGAAATGGCACCAAAATCTCACTGTACAATGTAACAGTCTTCAACAGTGCTCCTGTAGCAGGCTTTGGAATATATATATTCTTGTCAGGTGACATGCACAACAGCACCGTAAATTTGATGGGAGTGAATATTCTGGATGGTTGGAACAAACACTATAGTAACAAGAACAAAAATGACGTCTTGACAGAATGTGCTAGAAGACAGCTTGAGATGATAAGAAGCAAAGCTAATAACAAAGCATAGCTTCAGTTTCAGTGCAGGTGCAAACTTCCCATAACACAATCAATATTACTGGTGTACATGTGGTCACGACCTATGGTCCCATCACTGTCAGTGGCTTACATTTGCAATTTCAAGGTCTGGCAAATTTAAACACAGTTTATCTACAAGGTATAGTGATTTCAGCAAATGGGAATCTAACAATTAACAAGTTTGGTTTACTCCTGCACTTTACTGGCAATGCAAGTCATAACAATGTGATAGCAGGAAATGTACAAGTTCTGAACTGCACTACAGCATCAGGGGCTGGAGCCAAATTGTTTTTTAATGGTCATTCCTCTACAAACAATGTATTGCTGAAGAACAGTATGGTTGCAAATTGTGAGTCAAAAGAAATTGGAGGTGCAAGTCTGCTGGCTTTGTTTACGGATTACGCAAAATACAATAATATCTCCATTCACAGGATAATTGTAAAGAACAACACTGCAAAGGTAGGAGGTGGAATTATGGTACAGTTTGGAGGCTTTTCAAGTGGAAATGGCTTTTCTGCAATCTTGGTTCTAATTGCTGACAACAAAGCGCATATTGGAGGAGGTGTGAGCATTGAATTTGTTAACTTTACAGAAAGTAACACAGTGAATCTATTTGATTTTTTCATCATTAATAACAGATTAATTCCCTCTCCCAATATTGGTTTGATGGGAGGAGGAATGAGTGCATATTTTGGAACAATTCAAACTATGCTTGCAACTAAAAATAGAGTATTGATCACTGATTCCGCCTTTATTAATAACAACGCAAGAGGTGGAGTTGGTGGTGGGCTATCTTTGCTTTATGTTCATTCTCCATACACTGGAGACAGTGGAGATACAGTTCACATAAACAATACACAATTCATCAACAACCAAGCAAAGAATGGACATGCATTTGCTATGCAGTCATCACCCCAGTACAGAAAGGCCAAATTTCGAGGGATCAATTCAACAAATAACAATATCTATCACACAAACGTTGAAAATTTTACTGACAAGATTAATGATGTTTGGAAAAAAATGCTCTATAAAGTTACACTTAAGGAGTATAATGCTTCTAAGGAACTTATCTATCTTTACCGTGAAATGTTAAAAATTGACATCATGATCAAGACTGCTATGTCAGAATTCAAGAAGTGGGGTAACCCAATATTTCAAATTCAGACAAATTCATGCTTGGTCCTTTTAGTATCAGTACAAATTAGTATTCAAGCCAAAATACATTGTATTGTGGAGCAGCTTCACAAGGAATTCTAGCATTTGGTTCAGAAATCATTTTACAACCAGACTCAAAGACATTTTTTGAGCAATGTGTTGCTTCACATGGAGGAGCTATGGGTTTGTACGGTGAAAGCGACATACGTGTTTCCACTAATTCAACATTGTCACTGACTAATAACTATGCTTTCCAGCGAGGAGGTGCCCTCTATGTACATTCAGCACAACACGCAGAAACTCATGTACGTTGCTTCCTTCAGTATGTACATGGACAAGTGGGACATGGTGCAGGCATCTGGTTTGAGAACAACACAGCAAAGCATGAAGGCCAGTCAGTATACATTAGTGAAGCTGAAAATTGTTTTGGTCATCATTTGAACATGTATATTTATGAACCATACATACAACAGAATTACACTTATTATCTCATACATGATCTTCGGAGAACTGATAAGCTTTACACAGGCCACCAAATGTGCTTGTTTGATGGCATTGAACATCCATTTTGCAATGGCACTAGTAACAGATCCATTGATACATTACCTCAAATAATGTCCCGCCCTGATCATGTAGATGGTGGACCTGTTGACTTGGAGAATCCATTGACCATCTTGTTCATTCCTGGAAAACAGAAACAACTTCCTCACAAACATGCATATGACAAGCTTGGAAACGTCATCTATACAGTGTTTATTGTACAGATCATCACAGAAGAGCCTACAATTGATGTCCAACTCAATCCTTTCTCAAAGTACACTTCTGACTTTAAAGTTATTTTACATGGCATTCCTCTGAGGCATAGCATGGCTAACCACCTATCCTCTATCAACCAAAGCAAAACAACTGGAAAAATGAATGCAACTCCACAACTTGCACTTCAGTCAGTGGACAATAGCAACCTACTGTTACTAGTGAACATTGAGCTCCAGTGCTGTCCACCTAGCTACATATACCGATTAGGGTCTGGAGACATGGGAACATGTCACTGTGGAATACTAACAGTGCTGGGGATAGAAGAGTGTAATGAAACTGACTCAAACAATATTGGTGCTGTCCTGTTGGGAGATTGTTGGGCTGGATATCTGCCATCCAATGACCAACACAGCTGTGATGGACAGAAGTTCTTTAGTGCACCCTGCCCACCAGGATATTGTCAAACATACAAAACTGTTCTTCCTAATAACAATTCCAGGCAACTACTAGAAGATATAGTCTGTGGAGGGTCATATCGAAAAGGACTTCTCTGTGGAAACTGCCTTGAAGGAAGCAGTATTGCAGTGAACTTCAATGGAATGAGACCAGTGTGCACCAGTTGTCAGGATGGTCTCAGTACAGTGGGACTTCTTGTTTGGGTCATCAGTGAGTGGGTGCCCATGCTGGTTGTCATGTTCCTTGTGATGCTGTTCAACATTGACTTGGTGTCAGGAAGATTCAACTCTTTCCTTCTGTTAGCACAACTCCTTGCTTTTTCCAGTATCAAAGGAGACGCTGAGTTGGGAACAGTGCATAATGCATTTGTCAAGATTTATCGATTTCTGTATGGAATTTGGAACTTGGACTTCTTTGGTGTGCTCCTACCTCCATACTGCCTCATTCCACACTCACACCTCACACTGTTACAGACACTCTTGTTGCACTACTCCATTGGACTCTTCCCACTGATAGTGGCTATCGCACTCATTGTTCTTGAGAGGTCTGCAGAGAAGTGGATATGCTGTCACCGAGTGGACCAGTGCCTCAGACGGATGAGACAATGGAAAGCAAAGTACTCTGATGGCATGTCTTATGACAGAGCACTTCCTGCTTTTGTCATTCTCGGCTTCACTCGCTTCCTTGTCAGCTCCTCCTACATCCTAGTCAACCAGACCATCACAGGAGAGGATGGGGAAGAGAGGATGGTTGTGTGGTGGCAGGGATCTGTGCCCTATGGCTCCATTCAACACATTGCCTACTTCATACCAGCCATTATCATACTGCTAGTGTTTGTCCTTCTGCCAGCTTTACTGCTCCTCGCTCTTCCCATTGTACCTCAGTTGTTTGGCAGGCTCATCATAGCTGTGCCACCATTGAGGAAGCTACAGAGGATGCAGACATTCTGCAGCAATGTCTACACTGACAGATGGATCTACCATTTTGTCAATGTCTTCCAAGGCTGCTACAAAGAATGTTACAGAAGCTTCTCTTCACTCTATCTATTTCACCGCATTATTCACCTTGTAGCTGCTGTCTTCATACCAAGAATTGAAGTTGCACTCTGCATCCAACTCATTCTTACATTACTGTTGTTGCAGCTAATTGTCATTTTCCAACCATACACTGCTAGTCACCTCAACATCCTTGACACTGCTGTTCTTGGGAACATGTCCCTCATTCTTGTCCTGAGTCTGTTAATGAATATTTCAGAGACTCCACTTCAGGCAAAGCAATTCTTTGCTTCGGTTAGGATGATCTTCATTTTTCTGCCTCTTCTGTATCCTGCTATTCTATGTGGAAGGAAGGTATATATGAAGTGCGTCAATTTCAGATGTTGTCAGAAGGAGGAAAATGAAGAAGATGATGTAGAACCACTGGTGGTAGATCCAACCGAAGGACTTGGTAATTTTGTGCAAATAACAGAACTTTGTGCTGGAGCCCCCTCTTCATCAGATGAGGAATCGGAGACTGAAACTCAGAGTGAAGAGACACTTCTAGAAAATCAAAATACAGAATCAGTTGTAGCTGACTTGGCCGTATGAACACAGCACATCGCTGTTATGTGTCTTTAATAAACTTTATAAAACATTATAGGCTTGGAGTGTTATGCTTTTGGATGTACAAATCTCCATAGAGCACTGTGTATGTATTCAGAACATATGGAGCTAAATAACATGACTTAAACTGTAGTATTGTTGATCATCCATTTAATGTTTTGTGTTAGATACAGTTTGCTTGTTGTTGGATACAATTGTTGCTGCAAGGAGGAATGCATTGGTTCAGCTCATTAACATGTATGCTACTATCAGACAGGTCCAGCAGTACCAGTGGCTGCTGTTGTACTATAATACAATAGAATATAATGATAAACAATCATGTATTCAAGGGACTGAAAACATTCAAAATAGCCTCAACAAAATTAAGAAGACTCAATTATGCGTACCACAAGCAAGTCCAATAGTGCCGGTGGCTGCTATTGTACTATAATACAGAGGAATAAAAAGGTAAACAATAATGTATTCAAGGAACTGAAAACGGTATAAATAGCCTCTCAACCAAATTAGGAAGAGTCAATATGCGTATATATCCCAAGCAAGTCTAACTTGCTCTAAGAATTGAATGCATGGTGGTGTGGACTGTTCATGGCATCCATATTATCTCTTTATTTATGATGGGAATTACTGTTGACATAGAACAATTTGCTCACTGTGCATCATGTTAATGCCCAACATACATACACATAATGACAGTGTACGATGAGGTGAGTTGTGATGTTTACTTTATAGAACACTCACTATCCATGCTGCTGTAAGTACATGAAAATAGGGACGTACAGGTTGGAGGACACTGATCACGAATACATTGAATAGGTCTTGCATGTATAAAGTTGCAGTCATAGATCACATGCTGAATCCAACAGCGCTAGCTATTAATTCAAGTAATACAGAACAAGGAGATTTGATATCAATTCACAACAGAGTGTGAGCAGATACCGGTGGATGTCCACAAATGGCCTTTCCCAAACAATACTAGCTTGTGAAAAGTACATGATAGTCAAGTACAGGTCATGCTCACAGCATATGTAATAGCTGTATTTGCATCTTTGACAGAAAACATTCCTCCGAAGATAGTTGCCTGTGCTATTATGTACCTTGCAGTGAATTTTCTTGCACTTCTGGAAATGGAAGAGTAATGCTACAGTAACCGTGATATTTCATGCAACCAGTATATTAATTTGCAGTCAATATGTTGCCATCTTATACTACATCATAATAGTCTCTCACTACTCATGGTAGCTTTCGTTCTGCATTTGAAATTAATATAAGAAGGCTGACCAGTACATTAAGTGAGTTCACAATGTGCAGATTTTGTCGACCCATCATGTACATTAGACATCAGTTTCATTAAAGCATTGAATTCATTGAGTTATCCTGCAATAGAAAGGTAGCATCTGGTCAGCTTTGGCAGGTTGCCATCACAAGGTTGTGTGTATGTCCTATCCACAGACCTTTGCCACCTATCAGAAAGGCCATCATATATGTATGGAGAGTAGTTATACATATCAATCAACAATAATGTGTACATATAACAGAGCACTATCGGAGGTGGCATTAATATTCATGCCACTACCTTGAAATATTATTAAACAATGCACTTCATGTCAATATCCAACATTAGTATTATGTATGCATATGTATGACTCTGCGAATATAATCATCAGTTTAGTTATGATGAATATACCTTAGAGCATTTACTGTGCTTTACCAGCAAGTGTAATAATGAATTAGTATGAGTCAGGTTGGAGAACAATGAAGGCATTGAATAGACTATGTATGAAGTTGAAACCATAATGTATAGACTGTGTGCTGCATTCAAGTGCTACTCAACCAATACAGAACAAGATTCAATATCAGTTTCTTAACAGAGCTTGAGCAGGTAAATGTCCCTAACAGGTCTTTCCCTGAACAATGCTACTGTAGCATGTGACAAGTGGATGTTGGTCAAAGGTCATGATCACTGCATAAGATTATATGTAAGGCATGGAGTGGAACTGAACACCAGCAGCAAGTATATAAGAGCAGGCTCTTCTCATATTCACCACAAAGGTGAGATTCAAGCATATTCTCGTAAACCTGAACTTGCAGTAGCACCGTGGCATATACAACAGATTTATCTGATTCAGTAAGTGAACAGTACATTAGCACTAGCCCTATTATAGTTAACCTTGCAATATACAGTAATGCAATTTTCAGTGGAGAGTAGGGGCAGGGATGTGGAAAGACACTTTGGAATAGAAACTGATCAAACTGAGTTTGTACTATTAAATACGTTTGTTTCTCTGTGTCAGTTACAGAGCACTATAGTTACAGAGCAAAGTAGGGAGATTACAAGATGGAACTGCCTCAAGTCCATCACAGGCTGTCAGGCTGTCTCCTTCTGTGGATGGTGCTGTGCTGCCTAGTGACAGTTGTCGGGAGTGACAGAGTCATGTGGGTTGACACCAAGGGAGAGGACAGTCCTCAATGCATACACCACACACCAGTAGGTGCACTGATGGCACAGCCACCTCCTAGCAGGTCATGCAGGACACTGCAGTATGCTCTGTACAATACTCTGAACACCACTTTCATCAGAATCACCTGTGGTACCCATGAACTCCGACCTTATAATGTACCTGCATCCATACCTCATTATCTGAGGATCGAGGGTGAATGTGCCTCAAGTCGACCCACAGTTCAGTGTGCAAATAGAACAATTGCTATTTTCAAGGGTGTTGTTAGTTTAGTTATTTCAGGTATAGTGCTGAAAGATCATGGTGAACCAAACATTTTGATACCTACTCTGCGCATTTCCAACTGCCATATTTTGAGACTACAGCATGTAACAGTTTATGTAACTGGGCAACATGGCATAGGCATATTATTGCAGTATAGTGGCGCTACTGGGAAAATCACTCTGTACAATGTCTCCGTCTCACATAATGGAACAGATGGGGTTGGAATAGACTGTGACATACGAGGAAACTCACTGACAAACAGCTTCTCAGTGTACATGAATAATGTACAAGTGGCCAATACAAACACTCACACTGAATATGACCCTTCAATGGCATTCATTGGCATTGACATCAGTGCTCGGGGAATAGGTAGTGGCACCAACATCACATTGCACAATGTAACAGTCTTCAACAGTGCTCCTGTGTCAGGCCGAGGCATCTACGTAGGCTTATCTGATGACATGCACAACACCACACTAAAGTTGGCAGGAGTGCATGTGCTGGATGGTTGGGATGAACAGTACCAAGTAAAGAACAAAACTGTAGTTTTGACTGAATGTGCTCGAAGACAGCTTGAAATGATCCAGAAGAGCCATAGGTACACTTCCATTTTAGTAAGGGTAGGAACATCGCACAACACAATAAATGTTACTGGTGTACATGTGCGGGCCACCTATGGTAAGAATGTAGTTGCCATGGGTGTGTGGATTGAAAGTCTATCAAGCTTCAACACATTGTATTTAGGGAAACAATTGTCTTTTTCACTAAAGGGATATCAAGAAGATATCCAGAGGATTGTTTTACTTGTACGATTGGCAAGCAATACGTATCATAACATAGTGGAAATACAAGACCTTCATGTTGTGAACAATGCACCAGTGTCAGGGATGGGAGTCATAGTTGCCTTTATGGGCCAGTGCACAGGAAACCTTGTACTATTAAACAGAAGCACAATTGCAAATCTCCATGCTTTGGGAGAGGGTGGCAGCCTTGTTGCAATGTTTGCGGATCATGCCCAAAACAATGAATTCTTAATGTCCCAAACAATTGTGGAGAACAACTCTGCAAGGAGAGGAGGTGGGATTCAAGTGATGCTAAGTGATTTTGCATGTGGAAATGGTATTCTCACATCCGGTGTAATTGTCAGTGGTAACAAAGCAAATGCCGGAGGTGGCATGTACATAAGGTTCATGGATTTTGCAGTAAGGAATACTGTTACCCTACGTCGAGTGTATGTTGTAAATAACACCTTAATTCCCACTCCTAATGACATCATGATGGGAGGAGGCATCGGTGTCTATTTTATGACAGATAATGCTACTTTTGAAACAAACAATAAGGTTGAAATGAATGGTACAATTTTGTTTGCCAATAAAGCTAACGGAGGTGTAGGTGGTGGGCTATCTGTGTTTTATGAACATTCTCTGTACCCTGGAGACAGTGGAGACACACATCACATGCATCATTCAATTTTCCTCAATAACCAGGCAGACCATGGACATGCATTTGCTATGCAGTCAGCTGCAGTGTCCAGAAAATCAGTATTTCGTGGGATCACGTTAACAGAAACCAAGAGTGTGTCATTAAGTGCAGAAACCATTGGTGACTATGATTCTCTATACACACTGTTCAAACATCATGTATATGGCTATATCAGCACATCTACATTAACTAACAGAATGCAACACCTACTGAACCAAGCAGAGATTGAGCTAATGAATAAATCTATTTCAGAGTTAAGCAGCCAGTATAAACCGCTTTTTCAAATTCAGATTGACACAAACATGGTTCTCCTAGAATCAGTACAAATTACGTTGGATGGCAATTTCTATTGCGGAGCAGCTTCACAAGGAATACTAGCCATTGATTCAGAAATTCTTTTGCAACCTGATAAATTTGTCAACATTTCCTTTTGTGTTGCTTCACATGGAGGAGCAATTGCTTTGTATGGAGAAAGTTACAGACGCTTTTCCACTAATTCAATGGTGGTACTTTCTAATAACCATGCCTTCCAGCGAGGAGGAGCTCTCTATGTGAATTCTATGCAACATGCAGTACCTAGTATCCATTGTTTCCTTAAACATGAAAGACGACAAGGAGCTCGAGTTGGCTACTCAGCAGCAGGTATCATATTCCTAAACAACTCTGCAAATCACGATGGACAGTCGGTTTACATCAGTGAACTTCAAAGCTGCTTCAATAATTTGAGAGATGTGCAACATGTGCAACCTTCATATACTAACACTTTTGCAATAGGTTTTGATAATGAACAGGTCTATATAGAGCAATTGGGTACAGCTGACGGCATCACCAATTCAACTAGTGCTGAAAATGGAACCACATTTCAGTTTCCCATAGTTTCCCTCCCTGTTCATGTGGATGGAACAGCTGCTAACTTGGACAACCTGCCAACCATTCAGTTCATTCCTGGAAAACTGAAACAACTTCCCTACAAGCACGCATACGATTTGTTTGGAAATGTTATCGACACAGTATTCACGGTACAGACTATCACAGAAGAGCCCACAACTGATGTTCAACTCAATCCTTTCTCAAAGTACACATCTGACTTTACAGTAATTATTCATGGCATTCCTCCAAAGTATGGCATAGTTATGCATCACTCCACAACCAATAGAATGAACACAACTAGAACTGCGACTCCACAACTTGTCCTTCAGTCACTTGATAACACTAAATTATTCTTAGTGATGAACATTGAGCTCCAGTGCTGTCCACCTGGCTACATATACCGAATAGGGTCTGGAGACATGGGAACATGTCACTGTGGAATACCTACAGTGCAGGGGATAGAAGACTGCAATGAAACTGACCCAAACAACATTGGTGCTGTGTTGCAGGGAGAACAATGGGCTGGCTACTTGAGATCCGATGACCTAAATAGCTGTGATGGACAGAAGTTCTTTAGTGCACCCTGCCCACCAGGATATTGTCAAACACACCAAACAATTCTTCCTAATATCAACTCACAGCAGCTAATGGAAGAAGTAGTCTGTGGAGGGTCAAAACGTAAAGGACTTCTCTGTGGGGACTGCCTTGAAGGAAGTAGCATTGCAGTGAATTTCAATGGAATAAGACCAGTGTGCACCAGTTGTCAGGATGGTCTCAGTACAGTGGGACTTCTTGTTTGGATCCTCAGTGAGTGGGTGCCCATGCTGGTTGTCATGTTCATTGTGATGCTGTTCAATGTGGACTTGGTGTCAGGAAGATTCAACTCTTTCCTTCTGTTTGCACAACTCCTTACCTTCTCCAGTATCAGAGGTGATGCTGAGTTAGGAACAGTGCATATTGCATTTGTCAAGATATACCGATTTCTGTATGGCATGTGGAACTTGGACTTCTTTGGTGTGCTCCTACCTCCATACTGTCTCATTCCACACTCACACCTCACACTGTTACAGACACTCTTGTTGCACTACTCCATTGGACTCTTCCCACTGATAGTGGCCATCACACTCATTGTTCTGGAGAGGTCTGCAGAGAAGTGGATATGCTGCCACCGAGTTGACCAGTTCCTCAGGCGAATGAGACGATGGAAGGCAAAGTACTCTGATGGCATGTCTTATGACAGAGCACTTCCTGCCTTTGTCATTCTCGGCTTCACTCGCTTTCTTGTCAGCTCCTCATACATCCTAGTTGGCCAGACCATCAAAGGAGAGGATGGAGAAGAGAGGATGGTTGTGTGGTGGCAGGGATCTGTGCCCTATGGCTCCATTCAACACATTGCCTACTTCATACCAGCCATTATCATACTGCTAGTGTTTGTCCTTCTGCCAGCCTTCCTGCTCCTCACTCTTCCCATTATGCCTCAGTTGTTTGGCAGGCTCATCATAGCTGTGCCACCATTGAGGAAGCTGCAGAGGATGCAGACATTCTGCAGCAATGTCTACACTGACAGATGGGTCTACCATTTTGTCAATGTCTTTCAAGGTTGCTACAAAGAACGCTACAGGAGTTTCTCTTCATTTTACCTCTTTCACCGCATCATTCAACTCCTTGCTGCTGTGTTCATACCAAGAGTAGAAGATGCCCTTCGAATACAACTCACCCTTACTGTGGCACTGCTATTGCTCATTGCCATTCTCCGACCATACAACTCAGACAGACTGAATACATTGGATACAGCCATTTTGGGTAACATGGTGCTCATCCTTCTCTTGAGTGAGCAGATAGTGGACAGTAACACACAGAGTGGGTTAAAGCTATTCTATGCTTCTGTTCAAATGATCCTCATCTATCTACCCCTCCTGTATCCTGGGATTCTCTTTAGTAGGAAGGTGTATGTGAAGTTAAAATGCCATCAGTGGAAATGTTGCTTGAAAAAGAAGGTGGATACAGAAGATAATGAAGAGCCACTGCTAGAACATCCAGCAGCCAGACTTGGGAACCTGGTCAATATAACAGAACTGAGAGCTGGACTGCCTATTTCAGCAGATGAAGACACAGAGACTGTCACTCACACAGATGAAATGTAACTTGCAATTGCACAAGACTATGCACAAGTAACATGATTAAAACTAATACACTTTTGGCATTACAAGCATATGTATACATGCATGTAGACTATATTGTAGCAGTTGGTTGGAACCAGTAATTCCAAGGCTATATATTTAAATATTGCAATATCAATATTCATTGATGATAAAAGTGAGAGTAAAGGAACTGTTCTGGGCTGCTAATGAAAGTTGCCAAATTATAATGCTTGAATTCCATTATACTTCCAGGAGATGGGATAATTAAGATGGTCTATGTACCATGGTGACACAAATGAAAGATAACGTTCGGAACTACACATGGTAAGGAAAGAAGGGGGGAAGGGAAAAATGGCAGTGAACCGGACCAGCACCAGCAACCTCCAGATCTTTAGCCGACCCTTTAGGAGAAGGGATGCTAATAATAAGGGTATGTATATAGCTGCATGAGCAAAATACACATAATTATGGACTCCATGCAGTATGATTAGCTTAGTACAGGTCTAGGAAAGAGTGCACAATTAATGGCTAGTTGATTTAACAGCTTGACAAAAGGCCTGTATAGAAGATGCTCTATAGCAAGCTGGTAGCCATAGCTCATCATCATCAATCTTCATGGCTTTGTCTCCATAGCAGGAGGTATCCCAACAGAAATCAAGTACAGTATACACGACATGATATATAAAACACATTGTACAGTTATATGCTAATATTTATATACTGTCATTGAGTCATTCATCAATAATAGAGAAATTCTAGCGCCATCTCATTCTGGGTCTTCCCCTTGGTCTTTTTCCCTTTGCTTCCTACTCATACACTATCTTCATCAACCTGTCGTCTCTCATTTGTTCCAATTTGCTTTCCACTTCCTCTGCTTCTTCTTTACCGTCTCAATCACTGCTTCCTGCCCAAATGACTCCCTCACCTCCTCATTTCTGACTTTCCATTCTTGTCAAACCTTGCACTCTTCTCAAGCACATCATTTCAAAAGCTTGCAGCTTGCTTACATGCCTCCTCTGCACTGTCCACGTCTCACATCCATGAAGAAGTGTCGGCATCACCTTAGCATTGAAGACCCACATTTTAGTTTTCTTCTGCAACTCTCTTCTCTCCAATACTTCCTTCCGCATTGCTCCCACCACTCTTGAAGCTGCGCTGATTCTCTGCTCAATCACACCATCTCCACTTATCAACACTCCAAGGTACTTCAACTTGTCCACTTCTGCAACTTCCTCCCCATCAACACTTTTTTTGCACCCCTCCCTTGTCCTGCTAACCATCATTACTTTTGTTTTCCCCAATGCATGCTCATTCCCCACTTCTCCATTACCACTTTCATCTCAGCTAGATTTCTCTCCATATCCTCCTTCCTTTGAGTACGCATACATACAATTATGTCATCTGCAAATAGTAGCATCTGAACCAGTGTAGTAGTGAGCTGTACACCACCTTGTAGCTTTTCCTTCACCTCTCTCATAATCCTATTCATGAATACATTAAACAACCATGGCGACAGTACACAACCCTATCTCACTCCCTAGCTAATGGGAAACCAGCCTGACAGCATTCCACCAACTCTAACACAGGCCTCACTTCCTGCATATAATGACCGGATTGCTCTCATAGCTCTCATTGCCATAGCTACTTGCCATTATTACGTATGCCTTGTTTCAGTGAATGGATCAAAGGCCATTGAAGTAAATTCCAATCTCATTCAATTCTTTTGAATTCATGTGTCTGCATGTATAGACAATGTCCTTCCACCACATTTAACATCACAGTATTGAGTGCATTGAGCAATTCAGCATGACAAAGGTGGCATCAGGTCCCAGCTGGCAGGTTCATTATGGTCACAAGTTTGTGGCATGCTTGGAGATGTATAATAATGTAGTATACGAGCAAGCATGGCCTTCAGCCTCGCTCCCTTAGTGTTCCGCCGCCGAGTGGACAATGCAGGCCATCCATCATCATTTGGGTGATTGCAGCTGGGTGACGGCAGTGTTGAAGCTAAGCAAGCTTTCTGCGCAATAGCTTACCTTGCGATAGAGAGAGGGTGTTCAGCAGCCCAGAACGTTAACAGCTACAGTACCCAAATAGTGAAACAAATACAGATGCAAATACCCTTGTACTGATAGCCAGAGCAGCTCCCTCGCACCAGTTAATAACAGTAAACTTCTGAGTTTTACAGACAATTGTTGGGTATATGCTAGTCACTTGGTAAGGCAACTACTTCCCTAAAACAGCCAGCTTCCCTGGGCCCAAATATTTAATAGAACTAACATAGAACTAAAACATCACCACCCATCTCTCTAATACAGCCACCTCTCTACACCAACCAACAACTGGCTCATAGAGGGCCATCAAGGCAGGATTAACTGTAGGTATGTATGCATGTATATTCAGCAATAATTATGGCCCAGTTGTGTACTCCTCGTGAAGCACGTAGACCGTTGCCCTCTCCTCATTGTTAAGGGGTGGAAGAAGTTGGCGCTATGTGCAGGACCCACTGTATTAGCAGTAATGCTCTTACTGTGTGCACTGATTCCAAATAATTCTGTGTTTAATTTGCATTGTATTCACTATTGTCTTCCTCATACACTTAATAATTTATGTCTGTCATTTCCTCTGCCCCTTCCATTCTTAATTCTCTCTTGCATCTGTTCCGGGTGACAGCAAGAGTTGCATTATAAGGTAATGGCATCCCCATGTTTACACATGATTCTGTACTCATGTCCGTTATTGTGGTTTCAAAGAGCAGTTTTTAAAAAGGTCAGAGAATGGGGGGGGGTGGGGGGGGGGGTGGGGGGCTATTGTTAAACACCAATAGCTTCACCACAGAATAGGAAACCATATCACATACATCATCAAGTCAACTTTCAGAACATGTGCAAGGTCATGATTGATGTATTCAAGATAGTGTACTTGCTAATGGGCATGCCATAATTAGTATAGGCACACACACACACAATCACGTTACCATGGTGTTGCTATGGTAATGTGATTGTGGAGCCTCAGGAAACAAATGCCTCAATCAGCAATGGAGGAAGTCAGCAATAGTAGAATGGTGCCCCAGCTGGTCTCCCACTGGCTGGCTACTGTTACAAGTAATGAAAGAATGCCTACTAGCAGATGTAGAATACAGTAGTCCCCTTTTGAGAGACCACATTAGAGACTAGTCTAAGATGGTCATTTAAAGGGAAAGTCTCTCAAAGGAGGTGTTTGGTAAATGTGTACAATGTATATGCATCCGTGACTAGCAATGGGTCACCTGGCACTTTATGTGTACGGGGCTGATCGGGCACTATTTATCATATGATTGGTGCTACGGGTCGCCTGGCACTTTATGTGTACGGGGCTGATCGGGCACTGTTTATCATATGATTGGTGCTACGGGTCGCCTGGCACTTTATGTGTACGGGGCTGATTGGGCACTGTTTATCATATGATTGGTGCTACGGGTCGCCTGGCACTTTATGTGTACGGGGCTGATCGGGCACTGCATGTTTATCATTAGATTGGTGCTACGGGTCGCCTGGCACTTTATGTGTACGGGGCTGATCGGGCACTGCATGTTTATCATTAGATTGGTGCTACGGGTCGCCTGGCACTTTATGTGTACGGGGCTGATCGGGCACTGCATGTTTATCATTAGATTGGTGCTACGGGTCGCCTGGCACTTTATGTGTACGGGGCTGATCGGGCACTGCATGTTTATCATTAGATTGGTGCTATGGGTCACCTGGCACTTTATGTGTGCGGGGCTGATCGGGCACTGTTTATCATTAGATTGGTGAAATGGGTCACCTGACACTTTGTGTGCGGGGCTGATCGGGCACTGTTTATCATTAGATTGGTGCTACGGGTCACCTGACACTTTATGTGTGCGGTGCTGATCGGGCACTGTTCATCATTAGATTGGTGCTACAGGTTACCTGACACTTTATGTGTACGGGGCTGATCGGGCACTGTTTATCATATGATTGGTGCTATGGGTCGCCTGGCACTTTATGTGTGCGGGGCTGATCGGGCACTGTTTATCATATGATTGGTGCTATGGGTTGCTTCCTATCACAGATTTGGCTTTCAGTGATTGGATTCTATTATTCCCTGTGTGATATTCTGTGGCATTGCTATACTGAGATGGTGGCAAGATTATTGTGTTCAAGTAACATACGCCTGGTATGCATAGCTAAGTAATTACGGTTTCATTATTATGCTATTTTCACCTTGTGCATGGGGTGGGAGAAGGGAGGATCTTGCCTGATCATTTGTGTGTGCTTCATCCTGCAGCCCACAGTTCTAGCTACATGATGAGGAAAGACTGCCTCTCGATGTGCACCACCCAATTAATTTAGCTAGTACACCTATAGTTGCATTAGATTATCAGCAAATAAACATTATTTTATCCATAGTTAGTTTGGTGTCTTTTGATCGAGTGTAGGATATTACAGAAGATCAAGCCAGCCACACAAGATAGATGGCAGCCATATTTGCTCTTCTTACATGTCCAAAATGGCCGGGTGATGATCATGAATATTATTATTGTGGTGACAAAACGGTGTGAATACTATTAATATAATGATATTCGTGCTCCTACTGGAATACACAGAGGAAACTGCTGTTTTACCTTGGGTAAAACATGCTCAAGGTAATCTATAAGTGAACTAGTGATGACACCTTTTTGATTTTGGCTTATATACTGGCTCTTGCTGTTATTTTGTCCATCTTGAAGCCAGCTGTGTCCATGCTCTCATTCAAATTGAACTTGCTCAAACAAAGATCCGGATACTTACAATTGACATCTCGTTTGTTGTCCTGCCAATGTTCAAACTGGAAATCATTCTCCTTGACATAATTAGTTGGACGTGCTACGTTTGTTTGCCAGTTTTTGGGCTTCCAATTTTATTATTTTACAAAATAGCCAACTTCAAACTGACTGTAATTATACTAGCAGCCATACACAAACTCACATTATAATTATGTTTATTGTTTGCTCTACCAAACTTTCACTTGCACCTTCAAATTGCATTGTTTATCTTAAACATTGAATTGGCTACCGTTTATGTTCTACATCCATACTAGAATTTGAACTTAGCTAAAGCAGAAGGAATTTGAAATGAATGAATAGGGAGAAATGCAATTTGGACTTCGAACAGAGACCTATTTTCAAATTGGCATAACTACAAATATTTCAAGTCTAAAAACTTGTGTGGCACCTGCTAACCACTCCCAGTTCAGATGGTTGGGGATGCAGCAATGTTGATGGCCAAAGATGGTACTTTGAATTTTGCAAATCAATTATGCAAGAGTCTACAATCCAGACAGAGTAGAGTAGCTGGTCATCTGATGAAAGCACCACAATAGAACTGTCATAAAGGCCAGTTTAACTGACCTCTTTAGAGAGCTGCTCTACAGGGATAGAAATTCAATGCTATGTTTTAATACTGTTTGGGAATAGGTAGGCTAGCTGTGGTACAGAGGCTGCTGCCTAATATGGCCATCTTAGACAGGTTTCACTGTACTTCCTCTACAGTACATGAGCTATAGCACAAGCTTAAACCACTGCATAGCATTGCAAGTTTACAGTGTGATGTGTTACAATCCTGAAATGTGTTGTGTTTCCCCCACTTAACCATATGGGATGTGCTTTGCTATCAGTTTCACAAAAGAACGTGATCAGGTGGACTCCCAAAACAGGTCCTTATCAAAATATTGTTATGTATGTAGCATGTGACAAGTGTGTGTCCGTCAAAGGTCACTGCATGAGAAGTGGAGTAGAAGCTTACTGAACACAGTCTACAAGTATTACATGAGAGAGCACATTTCTATCCAGTGCAAAAGTGATGTGTGCATCAGGGCGGCTTAAACAATCGCCCTTGGCATATACGAAACTTTCCTCTGATTCAGAAAGTAACATGTGCAAAGCGTATCTGCTATTCTAACCATTCAAATTGTGTTACAGTAATTGTCATAGCAACACCTGTAAATGTGACTTAGAATGATGGCAGTATATAAAATGATGTAATAACTTGGGATTCTACACAGAGGATCACCATTATTGTGAGATGAACACTCTATCAAAATTCATGACTCAATGAGTAAATGAAAGAGGGAAGGCTTATACCACACCTATTTACATTCTATATGCAGTTTTTGGCAGTCATTGGCCCTTAATTCATTACCCTACAAATTGGCATCAGACTAGGTGTCATATGGCAGCCAATTGCTTCACCATCAAGGCAAGCGCCGAATGCTATTAATGATGATATACAGCTGCACTATAATGTGCATACAAACTGCTTGCTACAGCAACTTATATGAACTTGCATTGCACAAGGTCTTCACTGTTCGCACATATGCTCAGTTGCTATCAATAACAATCTAGTATAAAAGCATAAGTCATAATGAATAATTGGTGAGGATAAGAAGATTTATGCACAAATATGAAAGCTCTGTACTGCATGTGTGTTTTGATCAGCGGTTGCAGACAACAGCTCGCCTGGCTCCCAATGTACTGCACTGACCTTGATGACGTGGTCTACAGCTTCCAAAGCACTTGGTAGCTAGGCCACTGCCAGTGTCGCTATACATAAGGAATGGTTAGCAAAACTCCACATTAGCGTATATGTCTTGGGATTCTGCCAGCCCTTACCGATTCATTACTTGTGTCATGAATTGTGACTTAATCATTACATCGTGCATAGATACCAGGGCCGTACGCAGACTTCTGAAAAGGGGGGTTACATTCTGGCAAAAAATGGCTCAGAAACGTTTTCTTGCCAGTGACGTCATAACAAAATGGAAGACGGTAGGGAAAAGGCTAGTCTGGAGACCAGACCCTAAGCGCGGGGGCCCTTAGGGTCTGGTCTCCAGACTAGGAAAAGGCATACTTGCTTACTGGAATCTTTAGCGAGGAAGCTTCAAAAGCACTGCTTCTGGCCCTAAATAAGGACCTGGACCACTACAAAACAGTTATAGGTACTAAATTTTATGCAGCGCAATACCTGAAGGGGTGGTTCGTCCAAACCCAACGAACCCCCCTTGCGTGCGGCCCTGGATACACACCTGACTCATAAAGCTCTCTTTAGAAGTATTATTGCATGCAGCGTAAGTACATTGCACGTTTTAAGTAACAAGTGCACTCAGTCTGTTATTGTTAGCAGTATAGTGTTAACACATCACAGCTACATACTTGTGTAGTTTCAAGTTTGTTCTATTAGTATTTCAGTTTAGCTGTTGATAGAGTTGAGTTGGTATGTAAACTAATAATATTATCATTCCATATGTGGTGTTGCTGTAACAGAGTTGCTAGTATAAAATGCAATATGTTCAGACAGCTAGGAGTCATTCAGCTAGAGGAGAATCTGTTGTCAAGTTAACAAAGGATTCAGCAAGTTCTCAGGGCAAGAAACGAAGTACTTTTACAAATATACACCCTTTCAAAGAATGTAAGTTAAAACGTACAATCTTGATTAAATATATAGCTTACAATGTAAGCAACAATAGTGAGAATGTCATGATTCACATTCTGAATCACAGCATTATCTATCTTATTATGTCTGCCTGTTGCCTCCATTTCCAGATCAGAAGGATTCTGCTGATAAGAAACAGCAAATATACTGCTAGCAACTGCATCAAGTACGTGTTCACTACATTCCGTAACCGTGGGTTGGGACTGAAGATGGGACAACCTCAAGTCTTTCACAGGCTGTCAGGTTGTTTCCTGCTGTGGATGGTGTTGAGCTGCCTAGTGACAGTTGTCAGGAGCGACAGAGTCATGTGGGTTGACACCGAGGGAGAGGATGGTCCTCAATGCATACACCACACACCAGTAGGTGCACTGATGGCACAGCCACCTCCTAGCAGGTCATGCAGGTCACTGGAGTATGCTCTGTGGAATGCCCTGAACAGCACATCCATCAGAGTTGTGTGTGGTACTTATACGCTCCACTCATTTAATGCACCACCAAATAAATTTCAAAGCGTTCAAAAAGAGCCTTTTGCTCTAAAGTTGGAGGGGAAATGTGCCACTGATTGGCCCATAATCCAGTGCCTGAATGGAATAACAGTTACATTTAATGCATTTAAAGAAGTAGAGATTAGGGAAATATCATTCAAAGGCTGTGGAGAACAAGAACACCTTAAGAATGTTGATGATAATCCTGCCTTGTACTTTTCCAACTGCACTAATGTGATGCTACAACATGTAACAGTGCACATAACAGGGCTATATGGCATTGGCATAGTAGTGAAGAACATACTCCCTCATGGTGTGAACACACTGCGTGATGTCTCTGTACTGCATAATGGAACATATGGGACAGGAATTCTCTGTAACATCCAAGGAAGCAATCAATCACCAGCTCTCAACATCAGCCTGTACATGAACAATGTACAAGTGGTCAACACAAACACTCACACTGAATATGACCCTTCAATGGCATTCACTGGCATTTTCGTAATTGTTAAGGGAACAGGAAGTGGCAATAATATCTCACTGCACAATGTAACAGTCTTCAACAGTGCACCGATGTCAGGCAGTTCAATAACTGTACGCTTATTAGGTGACATGAACAACAACACTGTCAATCTGGTGGGAGTGAATGTTCTGGATGGTTGGGACCAACGCTATAGTAGCAAGAATAGAACTGACACCTTGACAGAATGCACTAGACGCCAACTTGAAATGATGAAAAGCAATACTAAGAGCAAATCCTATTATTCTGTATTTCTCCTGGTACAAACATCTAGTAACACAATCAATATCACTGGTGCACATGTAGTGACCAGCTATGGTCCTAAGAATGTTATTGCTTTCTATGTCATCTTTGCAACTTTGGCTTCTCTGAACAGGGTTAGTTTGGAAAATGTATCAGTTACAGCTAAAGAATGTCCATTCAGCATTGCTGACAAGTACGGTTTGTTTCTGATTTTTGCTGACAATTCAAGTGTTAATACATTGGTAACACGGAATCTACTGGTAGTGAACATTACCACAGAGTCAGGGGTAGGCGTCCTATTGGACTTCAGTGGTCAGTGCACTGGAAACAGAGTACTGTTATACGGGAGCACAATTGCATACCACATGTCTAAGAATGGTGGAGGTCTTGATGCAATTTTTAGTGATTATGCAAATAACAATAGACTAATTTTGTCCCGCTTAATTGTGGAGAACAATACTGCAGCAATGGGAGGTGGGATTCAAATAAACCTGTTGGGCCTCTCAGCTAAAAACAGCATATTAGCAGGGTTCATACTTATTTCTGGCAATAGAGCACATGCTGGAGGAGGTATGTTTATCAGCTTCACGGACTTTTCACAACAGAATACAGTGGACTTAGATGCAGTTTACATCATGAATAACACGCTTAGTCCCACCACCAATATCTGTATGGGAGGAGGGATGTTGCTCTATTTTACAACAGGCAGTGTTACTATGCCAACCAATAATGCAGTAGTAATGAATCATACCTACTTTATCGATAACAAAGCCATGTGCGGAGTTGGTGGAGGTCTGTCTCTATTTTATATGCACTCTCCTTACACTGGAGACAGTGGAGATAAAGTTCACGTGGACAATTCTTGGTTTTTTGATAACAGGGCAGACAGTGGACATGCATTTGCACTACAGTCATCACCATGGAACAGAAAAGCGTTATTTCGAGGGTTCATCTCGACTAACATTTTCTGTGCTTTCACAAATGTAACACACAAAATTAACAATGAATATTTTAACACAGTTTTTAGGCACACCATACATGGAGGCTACAATAATTTTAATTTCACTATCTTCAATAAAAGTGAAATTGCCTACAAAGCGCAAATCATAATTATGAATGTTATGTCAGAATTAAACAAACATGCTAACCCATTCCTTCAAATTAAAGCACATGGTAGCTTAGTTCTTCTGGTATCAGTTCAGATTAAGCTTGACGGCAAATTCTCTTGTGAAGCAGCTTCACAAGGACTCCTAGCATTTGATTCAGAAGTCATTTTACCACCAGACTCATACACCTTGTTTGAACACTGTGTTGCTTCCAATGGAGGAGCAATTGCATTGTATGGGGAAAGTTACATACGCATTTCGCCGAATTCTTACATGTCACTGACTTATAACCATGCATTCCAGCGAGGAGGTGCCCTCTATGTTCATTCAGCACCTCATGCAGCAACTCATGTACGTTGCTTCCTTCAATATGTACAAGGAGACAAAGCAAGTTACAGAGGTATCGTTTTTCAGAATAACTCAGCAAAACATGAAGGACAGTCAATCTTCATCAGTGAGGTTGAAAATTGCATTAAAGATGGAAGTACAAACTTATATTATTATCCATCACAACGCCTAACATCTCTAAATAGCACTTATATGCTGAATTTAAAATTTCAAAGAACTGATAAACATTACACAGGTCAAATGTGCTATGAGGATGGCATCAATTATACATCATTCTGCAATGGCACTTCCAACACATCCATTGATATCCTACCTCAAGTAGTGTCCGGCCCTGATCATGTGGATGGTGCACCTGTTGACTTGGATAACCCATTAACTGTTCAGTTCATTCCTGGCAAACAGAAACAGCTTCCCCACAAACAAGCATATGATATACTTGGAAATGTTATCAACACAGTGTTCACTGTACAGATTATCACAGATGAGCCCACAACTGATGTTCACCTCAACCCTTTCTCAAAGTACACTGCTGATTTTACAGTTATACTACATGGCATTCCTTTGACACATGGCATGGCTAACCACCTCTCCACCACCAACAAAAGCAACGAAACTGGAAATGCAACTCCACGACTTGTACTGCAGTCAGTTGACAACAGTAACTTAATGTTAATAATGAATATAGAGCTACAGTGCTGTCCACCTGGTTATATATTCAGAATAAGTTCTGGAGACATGGGAACATGTCACTGTGGAATCTCCATGGTTCCAGGTATAGGAGAATGCAACGAAACTGACCCAAACAACATTGGTGCTGTGTTACAGAGAAACCATTGGGCTGGGTATCTGCCATCCATCGATCGGCTTAGCTGTAATGGACAGAAATTTTTCAGTGCACCTTGCCCTCCAGGATACTGTCAAACACTACAGACCACTCTTCCTAATAACAACTCCAAGGAACTACTAGAAGAAATAGGTTGCGGTGGGTCAAACCGTAAAGGCCTCCTCTGTGGAGACTGCCTTGAAGGGTACAGCACCGCTATCAATTTCAATGGAATGAGACCAGTGTGCACCAGTTGTCAGGATGGTCTCAGTACAGTGGGTCTTCTGGTTTGGATCCTCAGTGAGTGGGTGCCCATGCTGGTTGTCATGTTCGTTGTGATGCTGTTCAACATTGACTTGGTGTCAGGAAGATTCAACTCTTTCCTTCTGTTTGCACAACTCCTTGCTTTCTCCAGTATCAGAGGTGATGCTGAGTTAGGAACAGTGCACATCACATTTGTCAAGATATACCGATTTCTGTATGGAGTATGGAACTTGGATTTCTTTGGTGTGCTCCTACCTCCATACTGTCTCATCCCACACTCACACCTCACACTGTTACAGACACTCTTGTTGCACTACTCCATTGGACTCTTCCCACTGATAGTGGCCATCACACTCATTGTTCTGGAGAGATCTGCAGAGAAGTGGATATGCTGTCACCGAGTGGACCAGTGCCTCAGACGGATGAGACGATGGAAGGCAAAGTACTCTGATGGCATGTCTTATGACAGAGCACTTCCTGCTTTTGTCATTCTTGGCTTTACACGCTTCCTTGTCAGCTCTTCCTACATCCTAGTCAACCAGACCATCACAGGAGAGGATGGGGAAGAGAGGATGGTTGTGTGGTGGCAGGGATCTGTGCCCTATGGCTCCATTCAACACATTGCCTACTTCATACCAGCCATTATCATACTGCTAGTGTTTGTCCTTCTGCCAGCTTTCCTGCTCCTCACTCTTCCCATTGTGCCTCAGTTGTTTGGCAGGCTCATCATAGCTGTGCCACCATTGAGGAAGCTACAGAGGATGCAGACATTCTGCAGCAATGTCTACACTGACAGATGGATCTACCATTTTGTCAATGTCTTTCAAGGTTGCTACAAGGAACGCTTCAGAAGCTTCTCTTCACTCTATCTCTTTTACCGTATCATTCATCTTGTAGCTGCAGTTTTCATTCCAAGAGCTGAAGATGGCCTCTGCATCCAGCTCATCCTTACTTTGGTACTGTCACAGCTAATTGTCATTTTCCAGCCATATTCTGCTAGTCACCTCAACATCCTTGATACGGCTATTCTGGGGAATTTGTCTCTCATTCTTGTCCTCAGTCTGTTAATGAATGATGCAGACACTCTGTCTGGAACAATACAATTCTTTGCTTCTGTTAGGATGATCCTCATTTACCTGCCTCTCCTCTATCCTGCCATTCTCTTTGGAAGGAAAGTGTACATGAAATGTCCCAAGTTGAGATGCTGTCACAAAAAATATGAATCTGAAGAGGATGATGTAGATCCATTGTTAATAGATCCAACAGAAGGACTGGGCAACTTTGTGAGAATAACAGAACTTCATGCTGGAGCCCCCACTTCATCAGATGAGGAATCAGAGACTGAGACTCAGAGTGAAGAAATGCTTCTAGAAAATTGAAATACAGAACATTGTCGTTGACATGGCCGTATGAATGCAGCACATCACTGCTACGTGTCACTTAATTGCTTCATAAACATTATAGGGTTATAGTGGTATGCCTTTGGGTGTACTAATGTCCATAGAGCACTGTGTAATTCAGAACATATGGAGCTAAATAAAATGACTTAAAATGTAGTATTGTTTATTGTTCATTAAACATTTTGTGTTAGAGACAGTTTTTTCATTATTGGATACAATTGTTGGTGCAAGGAGAAATGCAATCCTCTCAGATTTCTTACCTATAATTATATATATTATTAATCTCAGTATTAGTTCACATGCATGCTATCAGGCAAGCCCAGTAGTGCTGGTGGCTACATTGTACTATAATACAATGAAATATAATGGTAAACAATAATGTATTCAAGGAACTGAAAACAGTATAAATAGCCTCTCAACAAAATTAGGAAGAGTCAATATGCGTATCCCAAGCAAGTCTAACTTACTCTAACAATTGCGTGCATGGTGGTGTGAGCTGTCTATGGCAACCTTAGTTTCTCTCTGTTTATGATGGGAACTACTGTAGACTTGTAATAATGTGTATTTTGCACACTGCGCTTTATGTTAATGCCCAACATACATACACATAAGGACAGTGTACAATGAGGTGAGTTGTGCTGTTTACCTTATTGAGTACTCACTATCCATGCTGCTGTAAGTACATGAAAACAGGGACAGGTTGGAGGACACTGATCATGAATACATTGAATAGGTCTTGCATGTATAACATTGAAGTCATAGACCGCACGCTGAATCCAACAGATATTACTTCAAGTAATACAGAACAATGAGATTTGATAGCAATTCACAACAGAGCGTGAGCAGGTGGCTGCCCACAATTAAGCTTTCCCACGACAAGTACATGTTATTCAAGTACAGCTCATTCTCTCCGCATATAATATATGTAATCTTGTGCTCTAGTTGTGTTAAATACATCCTCCCTAGAGATTGTGAATACCCACAAGTTGTGAAAGGGCGAGATTTAATTTGGCTCTTTCTTGCTCTGGAGAACTTGCCAATCCTGAGGCCAGCTGTGTGCATATTCTCATTTCTATACTAACTTGAACAGAAGAACCTGTTGGTACAATGTTGTGCAGTTGATTTCAGGTTGCTGCTATCCTGCACATGCCCGTCCAATAGGGGATAAAGTCATGCCACATGACTCACAAAATGATGTAACACATGCAGGTGGTGGCCATGGGATTTGTTTCTTGTATTTTGGGGTTTCCCATTATACATTATTGCTATTATATTAAACAACCAATTTCAAACTGACTGTATACTATTCCAGCAGCCATACATGAATTCACATAATATTATTGCGTTCAATGTTTGTTGTACAAGATGTTCATTTGCACCTTCAAATTGTATTGCTAAACATTACATTAGCTACTGTTAAACATACAGAATCAACAGTATAATTTGCATGAGAAGAAGATCGAGGTATTAGCCGCTTTTTTATCTGACGTCCCAATAGAAACCAGTCTTAAATGCCAGTTGGGCTTAAGATCAGCTGCTGTCAAAATGCTTTGGTAAATATGACAGCAGTATCTTTTATACAAGAAAGACAGTATACGAATGATGTACGAAAATGGGTTGTATGAAGGTCAAGGTATCTGAATGATGCAGACTGGGAATTGCACTTGGGAAGTGGAAAGAAGATTATCAAATAGTTGAAAATGTGAGAAATGGTAGAGTAGCAGTATCAGGTCGATGACAAGCAACACAACAATTTTGCTATGTTCATAATGAGTTGTGTTGCAAAGGCACTGCCCACCTAGAGTTGAGGTGATCTCCATCAGCTCTCATCCTTCGTAGTCAGTTTAACTGTGAGAAATCAATGAAAGGCAAAAACAAATTGAATTAGCCCATTGTTCAGATGTATATTTCCAAGCATGTGTTTTAGTTAATTGCAATAATTGTGCACAATCTAAAGGAGAAGCACTTTTGGAAGCAGAAATATCCGGCTCTATCATTAGATGTGTATCTATGTTCATGGCACTTATGCTATTGTGTTAAAGATAAGAACGGCCCGGATATGTCTCCTATGCATACATACAGTATAATATAGACATAGTCACATGCACGTGCACAAAGTGTATGTAACATAATTATGTACGTACCTCATATATGAAGCACTAGATAGTTGTAAGCATTGTGATATATGTACAGGACCTTTGTGTTGGTTTGGGCATGCAAACTGGTTTCAAACTGAGATGCCATGCATCAACATGAAATGATTGTATGCTGTATACACAGGCAGCCATTTGGTCATAACACTTTCTGTTTATTGCATGCACGGTGTCATTCAATTGTCATGTTTATACTCAAACAACAAACTGAAATCCAAATATGACCATGTGTTCATGGTGACTTATGAAAATGGCAATAGTTTTGCAAACAGCAGAACAGGGGAATATTTAGCCTCATAACCAAACCCCAATTGTCCACTGGCCATTTCATCATGACTTCACAAAATTAATATTGAGGAACGTCATCATATAAAAATGGAGGTGATGAAAGCGGTCTGCATGGTACAAGACTAGGGAATACTGGCAAAGAGGATAACAAAACTGTATGTATACTGTAAGTGGCAGATCCAACAGTGATCCAGAAGGCGATCACTAGTAGCTATAAAGAGGGCTACTCCTAGCCTCCTGTAACATCACTGGTGTTACAGGAGGCTGGTCAGCGTAATATCCAGTGATTCACTCAAGTTCATCCAACAGTATATGAATATGATGACTGTATAGAATGATGAAACCATATGTACATGTACAGATCACATCTGTGAAACTCTCTATGCTTTTAGTAACACTGTGAAACTCCCACTAATGTCCTATGAATGTCACACTGTGCATGAGTTGATTACAGGTACGTACCTGAATACCACACTCAAGACCATATAATTGTGGACTCCATTAATTATGTAGGACTGTATAAAATTAATTTAATATAGAGCTAGTGCCATGCAGTTCATGTTGCATGGGTGCCTCATGTTTGATATCAATTTCCTGTCTAAATTGAGTGTAGCACTTGCAACAGCTAATAACATACGTGGCTGTTAGTGTTTAAATATGAGATTCCAACTAGTTCTTTGATCATATGTGCAAATGTTATTCAAGAGAAGACCAGCTGCATGACAGAAATCTAAGCAAGTAGCTGAAGAGGTAGATCAAATCTTACTATTATTGCCAGAAACAATCACGACTGTGAGAGGTAAGTAAGTACATAAGTGTAGCTTATTACATACTGTGAGCTAAATATTTTCTGAAATCTGCACAATATACATATAATGCTGAAAATCTTCATCAATGTTACACTGTCACAGAATAAGATCTGCTGCATATTTCCATTGGCCTTTGTCTACTCACTACAAAAAGTGCCCTGTTTTACCCAATGGCAGTCATGTGTAAACTAGTGGTAAAACTTCAGTTCGGTGTAGTTTACCAAATGGCATACTATAGTGCTTGCCCACACTGGTATAACATGGAAAACCAACGTTTGCGTTTACTGTGCAAGGTAAAACAACAATGAATATCTAATAACCCACAGGAAATGAATAGTTATTGCATAATGAATCTCTATATTCTGGTACTGCAGGCTTCCTTATATATTAAGCTATGTGTAGCTTCAATATAAAAGTACTAATAATACACTGGATACAGGGTATTGTTGCAAATATAAAAGTAATAATTATAATTGCATATAAACATGTCTGACTTAACTGTGATTCACAAAACAACATATTGCAGTTATAAAAGTACAGAGATCAGTAAAAGGAACAATGTTGCGAAGATAAAGTCAGATGTGCTTACACCTTAGTTACAGTGTCATGATGATTGCAGAATGAGTACATACATTGCTCCTCTTCGAGGTTCTTTACTGAATTCTCTTCATTAAATAAATGCACATTGGCTCTACATAGCAGTTAGGGGAAGATAGGGAAATGGTGTAACAGCACTTAAGCTTCACCCCAAATCCTAAAACCAATTAAAATTCCTGCATGCACCTGGCAAGTACGTACCTTTGCATAAAATGCTTCCAGCTGCAGAGTTTTAGTACGCCCATCCACTGAAACCACTGGGGCAACTTGCTTACCCAGCTCATAAGTGAAGAAATGCCTTTATCACAGCTCAGCGTGCATCAAGCAATGACAGTCTCACTGAGGAAACAAGTGCAATAAACCTTGTTAAAATACATGCACTCAAAACAATATTAAAACTAAGCTCACATGGGGGATTCCCACAACTGAGCACAGGACTATTACAGAAACACACCTGCATTCGTGCAGTAGAGATTGGTATCTTTACAAAGCGACGCTGTGCCTAATCAGACTTGGATTTGGTCTGTTGCTGCAGGCAAAGAGAGTAAGCCATTCAGCCAGTCATTGTAGCTATATATCAGCTTGTCAGTTCATTATTATTAAGTTGCAATTCATATACAGCAATGACAGCTCTGGCTCTCGTACCTTCAAGGAAGCTAAGAAATTCTTGGTTTCCGTGCTAGACGTCCTAGACAATTGGTCGTGGAGGTGGAGCGCCCTGCAGGTATCACAGACCACAGCTAAAAGACAAGCCATGATTAAAGAAGACCAAAAACAAGACGTAAATCAACTCACAGTGCGAAGTACCTTTCTATGAAGTGTCACTAACTTGATTCTTCATGCCATAGTTCGAATATACTGCCTTGAACGTCTCTACTTAGGGGCATAACCATCGCGCGCATTGTGGGCATCAAATAATGACGTCGCAAAACGTCATCAGAATTAAATGGCTCCCATTACGCAATCGAAGAGAAACTCGGAGTCATTGCTCTGTCCAACCGCCGTTTGAGTTGTACTTTGGAATTCAAAGCTTGGATACAAATAATACCACAATATTAAGATCGTTTTAGTACTTTTGCAGCGTTTCATGTGCAGATAGTAGCTTAAATCGTTTTGATGGGATTGCGAAATATGGATTTGAGTGATTATCTATGCAGAGGGGAATCCATGGCAACTTAGAATGGCTGTGCAAAGGTGAAGGAATTATCCCTGGGACGTATTGTCCAGAAGAAAACGTCCAGAAGAATATCTGATGTGTACAAAGCAGTAGGGTTGTAGGAATGTAGCTGGATAACTAGCTAGCTAGCTAGCATTTTAGCTAAATACTGTAGAAAGTAAGTTCTTGGTCATGCCCACAGTTAGCTAGCTATATTCTTCTATCTCTGACTGCACTGATTAGCCTGTGTTACAGTATAATTATGCAGTGCACGCATAGCTGCATTGTCTAGCTATGTAAAGTGAGTGTGCTCTTGGCCACCTCTCCCTGCATAGGTAGCTATTATGTGTATGACTGGTTGGCCTAGACATCACTGAGGCCAACTGCCTACGACTGCTATTATGAAGTGTTCAACACAGTGTGTAGATATGTGCTTTGGGAAAACTCTGCCGTTGTACATGCTGTTATGTATTGTGATGTATTCTTGCCATTTCAGTAGACAAGTGCTCTTACACTATATGATCTTTTTTACTGAGCTAGGCTGAATGGAAGGTTGAGTAGTTCCATAGGTAGTAAATCTTCAGCATTAATTGGTCTGTGAATGATTGAGTCGCGGTTGTTGTGAAGTGGGTGTAGGAAGACACTTGTTGGCTATCTATAAGATGCTATTATAGCTAAATAGCATATCTGCTATTATTTTATTGTGAGTCTAGCTAGCTATAATCATCCTGTTTACTAATTGATCTCGTGAATGAGGAAGAGTGGGCACTGTTTAGCATATGATTGGTGCTACAGGTCGCCTGGCACTTTATGTGTACGAGGCTGATCGGGCACTGTTTATCATATGATTGGTGCTACGGGTCGCCTGGCACTTTATGTGTATGGGGCTGATCGGGCACTGTTTATCATATGATTGGTGCTACGGGTCGCCTGGCACTTTATGTGTGCGGGGCTGATCGGGCACTGTTTATCATTAGATTGGTGCTACGGGTCACCTGACACTTTATGTGTACGGGGCTGATCGGGCACTGTTTATCATTAGATTGGTGCTACGGGTCACCTGACACTTTATGTGTGCGGGGCTGATCGGGCACTGTTTATCATATGATTGGTGCTACGGGTCGCCTGGCACTTTATGTGTACGGGGCTGATCGGGCACTGTTTATCATTAGATTGGTGCTACGGGTACGGTCGCCTGGCACTTTATGTGTACGGGGCTGATCGGGCACTGTTTATCATATGATTGGTGCTATGGGATGCTTCCTATCACAGATTTGGCTTTCAGTGATTGGATTTTATTATTCCCTGTGTGATATTCTGTGGCATTGCTATACTGAGATGGTGGCAAGATTATTGTGTTCAAGTTACATACGCCTGGTATGCATAGCTAAGTAATTACGGTTTCATTATTATGCTATTTTCACCTTGTGCATGGGGTGGGGGAAGGGAGGATCTTGCCTGATCATTTGTGTATGCTTCATCCTGCAGCCCACAGTTCTAGCTACATGATGAGGAAAGACTGCCTCTCGATGTGCACCACCCAATTAATTTAGCTAGTACAGCTATAGTTGCATTAGATTATCAGCAAATAAACATTATTTTATCCATAGTCCATAGTCCATAGTTAGTTTGGTGTCTTTTGATCGAGTGTAGGATATTACAGAAGATCAAGCCAGCCACACAAGATAGATGGTAGCCATATTTGCTCCTCTTACATGTCCAAAATGGCCGGGTGATGATCATGAATATTATTATTGTGGTGACAAAACGGTGTGAATACCATTAATATAATGATATTCGTGCTCCTACTGGAATGCACAGAGGAAACTGCTGTTTTACCTTGGGTAAAACATGCTCAAGGTAAACTATAAGTAAACTAGTGATGACACCTTTTTGATTTTGGCTTTACTGGCTCTTGCTGTTATTTTGTCCATCTTGAAGCCAGCTGTGTCCATGCTCTCATTCAAATTGAACTTGCTCAAACAAAGATCCGGATACTTACAATTGACATCTCGTTTGTTGTCCTGCCAATGTTCCAACTGGAAATCATTCTCCTTGACATAATTAGTTGGACGTGCTACATTTGTTTGCCAGTTTTTGGGCTTCCAATTTTATTATTTTACAAAATAGCCAACTTCAAACTGACTGTAATTATACTAGCAGCCATACACAAACTCACATTATAATTATGTTTATTGTTTGCTCTACCAAACTTTCACTTGCACCTTCAAATTGCATTGTTTATCTTAAACATTGAATTGGCTACCGTTTATGTTCTACATCCATACTAGAATTTGAACTTAGCTAAAGCAGAGGGAATTTGAAATGAATGAATAGGGAGAAATGCAATTTGGACTTTGAACAGAGACCTGTTTTCAAATTGGCATAACTACAAATATTTCAAGTCTAAAAACTTGTGTGGCACCTGCTAACCACTCCCAGTTCAGATAGTTGGGGATGCAGCAATGTTGATGGCCAAAGATGGTACTTTGAATTTTGCAAATCAATTATGCAAGAGTCTACAATCCAGGCAGAGTAGAGTTACTGTAGCTGGTCATCCGATGAAAGCACCACAATAGAACTGTCATAAAGGCCAGTTTTAACTGACCTCTTTAGAGAGCTGATCTACAGGGATAGAAATTCAATGCTATGTTTTAATACTCTTTGGGAATAGGTAGACTAGCTGTGGTACAGAGGCTGCTGCCTAATATGGCCATCTTAGACAGGTTTCACTGTACTTCCTCTACAGTACATGAGCTATAGCACAAGCTTAAACCACTGCATAGCATTGCAAGTTTACAGTGTGATGTGTTACAATCTTGAAATGTGTTGTGTTTCCCCCCACTTAACCATATGGTATGTGCTTTGCTATCAGTTTCACAAAAGAACGTGATCAGGTGAACTCCCAAAACAGGTCCTTATCAAAATATTGCTATGTACGTAGCATGTGACAAGTACATGTGTGTCCGTCAAAGGTCACTGCATGAGAGGTGGAGTAGAAGCTTACTGAACACAGTCTACAAGTATTACACGAGAGAGCACATTTCTATCCAGTGCAAAAGTGATGTGTGCATCAGTGCGGCTTAAACAATCGCCCTTGGCATATACGAAACTTTCCTCTGATTCAGAAAGTAACATGTGCAAAGCGTATCTGCTATTCTAACCATTCAAATTGTGTTACAGTAATTGTCATAGCAACACCTGTAAATGTGACTTAGAATCATGGCAGTATTTAAAATGATGTAATAACTTGGGATTCTTCACAGAGGATCACCATTATTGTGAGATGAACACTCTATCAAAATTCATGACTTAATGAGTAAATGAAAGAGGGAAGGCTTATACCACACCTATTTACATTCTATACGCAGTTTCTGGCAGTCATTGGCCCTTAATTCATTACCCTACAAAATGGCATCAGACTAGGTGTTATATGGCAGCCAATTGCTTCACCATCAAGGCAAGCGCCGAATGCTACTAATGATGATATACAGCTGCACTATAATGTGCATACAAACTGCTTGCTACAGCAACTTATATGAACTTGCATTGCACAAGGTCTTCACTGTTCGCACATATGCTCAGTTGCTATCAATAAACAATCTAGTATAAAAGCATAAGTCACAATGAATAATTGGTGAGGATAAGAAGATTTATGCACAAATATGAAAGCTCTGTACTGCATGTGTGTTTTGATCAGTGGTTGCAGACAACAGCTCGCCTGGCTCCCAATGTTCTGCACTGACCTTGATGACGTGGTCTTCAGCTTCCAAAGCACTTGGTATCTAGGCCACTACCAGTGTCGCTATACATAAGGAATGGTTAGCAAAACTCCACATTAGCGTATATGTCTTGGGATTCTGCCAGCCCTTACCGATTCATTACTTGTGTCATGAATTGTGACTTAATCATTACATCATGCATAGATACCAGGGCCGTACGCAGACTTCTGAAAAGGGGGGTTACATTCTGGCAAAAAATGGCTCAGAAACGTTTTCTTGCCAGTGACGTCATAACAAAATGGAAGACGGTAGGGAAAGGCTAGTCTGGAGACCAGACCCTAAGCGCGGGGGGGCCCTTAGGGTCTGGTCTCCAGACTAGGAAAAGGCATACTTACTTACTGGAATCTTCAGCGAAGAAGCTTCAAAAGCACTGCTTCTGGCCCTAAATAAGGACCTGGACCACTACAAAACGGTTATAGGTACTAAATTTTATGCAGCGCAATACCTGAAGGGGTGGTTCGTCCAAACCCAACGAACTCCCCTTGCGTGCGGCCCTGGATACACACCTGACTCATAAAGCTCTCTTTAGAAGTATTATTGCATGCAGCGTAAGTACATTGAACATTTTAAGTAACAAGTGCACTCAGTCTGTTATTGTCAGCAGTATAGTGTTAACACATCACAGCTACATACTTGCGTAGTTTCAAGTTTGTTCTATTAGTATTTCAGTTTAGCTGTTGATAGAGTTGAGTTGGTATGTAAACTAATAATATTATCATTCCATATGTAGTGTTGCTGTAACAGAGTTGCTAGTATAAAATGCAATATGTTCAGACAGCTAGGAGTCATTCAGCTAGAGGAGAATCTGTTGTCAAGTTGACAAAGGATTCAGCAAGTTCTCAGGGCAAGAAACGAAGTACTTTTACAAATATACACCCTTTCAAAGAATGTAAGTTAAAACGTACAATCTTGAGGAAATATAGCTTACAATGTAAGCAACAATAGTGAGAATGCCATGATTTACATTCTGAATCACCACATTATCTATCTTATTATGTCTGCTGGTTACCTCTATTTCTAGATCAGAACGATTCTGCTGATAAGAAACAGCAAATATACTGCTAGCAACTGCATCAAGTACGTGTTCACTACATTCCATAACCGTGGGCTGGGGTTGAAGATGGGACAACCTCAAGTCCATCACAGGCTGTCAGGTTGTTTCCTGCTGTGGATGGTGCTGTGTTGCCTAGTGACAGTTGTCAGGAGTGACAGAGTCATGTGGGTTGACACCAAGGGAGAGGACGGTCCTCAATGCATACACCACACACCAGTAGGTGCACTGATGGCACAGCCACCTCCTAGCAGGTCATGCAGGTCACTGCAGTATGCTCTGCAGAATATTCTGTACAGCACATCTATCAATATCAGGTGTGGTACCTATAAGCTTCAGCCAGATTATTATATACCACCAAATGTCTTGCACTTACAGGCAAAAGAAATGCTTGCACTAACAATCCAGGGTGCATGTGCCACCAGTCAACCCACAGTCCAGTTTGTGAATGTAACAACAGCAGCTACCTTTATGAGCTTTAGTGAATTAGTGATCAGTGATGTGGTGGTTGAAGGTTACAACAAAATACAAGGCTACCAAAACCCTAAGCCAGCTGACATTGAGTTCACAATATACATTCTTAACTGCACTAATGTGACAATACACCATGTAACTGTTCATGTTTCTGGGCAACATGGTGCAGGAATAGTATTGAGCAAGATTGCCAACAATGGGAGAGTCACCATGCGCAAAGTCACTATAGTGCATAATGGAAGATATGGGGCTGGAATTTATTGTGATATTCAAGGAATCATTGACGCACCTGCCAATAACATCAGCCTGCTCATGAATGAGGTACAAGTGATCAATACAAATAGTCACACTAAGTATGACCCTTCTATGTGGTTTATGGGTGTTCAGATCACAGCTCGTGGTACAGGAAATGGCACCAAAATCTCAATGCACAATGTAACAGTCTTCAACAGTGCTCCTGTAGCAGGCTTTGGAATATATATATTCTTGTCAGGTGACATGCACAACAGCACCGTAAATTTGATGGGAGTGAATATTCTGGATGGTTGGAACAAACGCTATAGTAACAAGAACAAAAATGACGTCTTGACAGAATGTGCTAGAAGACAGCTTGAGATGATAAGAAGTAAAGCTAATAACACAGCATATGCTTCAGTTTCAGTGCAGGTGCAAACTTCCCATAACACAATCAATATTACTGGTGTACATGTGGTCACAACCTATGGTCCCATCACTGTCAGTGGCTTACATTTGCAATTTCAAGGTCTGGCAAATTTAAACACAGTTTATCTACAAGGTATATTGATTTCAGCAAATGGGAATCTAACAATTAACAAGTTTGGTTTACTCCTGCACTTTACTGGCAATGCAAGTCATAACAATGTGATAGCAGGAAATGTACAAGTTCTGAACTGCACTACAGCATCAGGGGCTGGAGCCAAATTGTTTTTTAATGGTCATTCCTCTACAAACAATATATTGCTGAAGAACAGTATGGTTGCAAATTGTGAGTCAAAAGAAATTGGAGGTGCAAGTCTGCTGGCTTTGTTTACGGATTATGCAAAATACAATAATATCTCCATTCACAGGATAATTGTAAAGAACAACACTGCAAAGGTAGGAGGTGGAATTATGGTACAGTTTGGGGGCTTTTCAAGTGGAAATGGCTTTTCTGCAATCTTGGTTCTAATTGCTGACAACAAAGCGCATATTGGAGGAGGTGTGAGTATTGAATTTGTTAACTTTACAGAAAGTAACACAGTGAATCTATTTGATTTTTTCATCATTAATAACAGATTAATTCCCTCTCCCAATATTGGTTTGATGGGAGGAGGAATGAGTGCATATTTTGGAACAATTCAAACTATGCTTGCAACTAAAAATAGAGTATTGATCACTGATTCCGCCTTTGTCAATAACAACGCAAGAGATGGAGTTGGTGGTGGGCTATCTTTGCTTTATGTTCATTCTCCATACACTGGAGACAGTGGAGATACAGTTCACATAAACAATACGCAATTCATCAACAACCAAGCAAAGAATGGACATGCATTTGCTATGCAGTCATCACCCCAGTACAGAAAGGCCATATTTCGAGGGATCAACTCAACAAATAACAATATCTATCACACAAATGTTGAAAATTTTACTGACAAGATTAATGATGTTTGGAAAAAAATGCTCTATAACGTTACACTTAAGGAGTATAATGCTTCTAAGGAACTTATCTATCTTTACCGTGAAATGTTAAAAATTGACATCATGATCAAGACTGCTATGTCAGAATTCAAGAAGTGGGGTAACCCAATATTTCAAATTCAGACAAATTCATGCTTGGTCCTTTTAGTATCAGTACAAATTAGTATTCAAGGCAAAAATACATTTTATTGTGGAGCAGCTTCACAAGGAATTCTAGCATTTGGTTCAGAAATCATTTTACAACCAGACTCAAAGACATTTTTTGAGCAATGTGTTGCTTCACATGGAGGAGCTATGGGTTTGTACGGTGAAAGCGACATACGTGTTTCCACTAATTCAACATTGTCACTGACTAATAACTATGCTTTCCAGCGAGGAGGTGCCCTCTATGTACATTCAGCACAACACGCAGAAACTCATGTACGTTGCTTCCTTCAGTATGTACATGGACAAGTGGGACATGGTGCAGGCATCTGGTTTGAGAACAACACAGCAAAGCATGAAGGCCAGTCAGTATACATTAGTGAAGCTGAAAATTGTTTTGGTCATCATTTGAACATGTATATTTATGAACCATACATACAACAGAATTACACTTATTATCTCATACATGATCTTCGGAGAACTGATAAGCTTTACACAGGCCACCAAATGTGCTTGTTTGATGGCATTGAACATCCATTTTGCAATGGCACTAGTAACAGATCCATTGATACATTACCTCAAATAATGTCCCGCCCTGATCATGTAGATGGTGGACCTGTTGACTTGGAGAATCCATTGACCATCTTGTTTATTCCTGGAAAACAGAAACAACTTCCTCACAAACATGCATATGACAAGCTTGGAAACGTCATCTATACTGTGTTTATTGTACAGATCATCACAGAAGAGCCTACAATTGATGTCCAACTCAATCCTTTCTCAAAGTACACTTCTGACTTTAAAGTTATTTTACATGGCATTCCTCTGAGGCATAGCATGGCTAACCACCTATCCTCTATCAACCAAAGCAAAACAACTGGAAAAATGAATGCAACTCCACAACTTGCACTTCAGTCAGTGGACAATAACAACCTACTTTTACTCATGAACATTGAGTTCCAGTGCTGTCCACCTGGCTACATATACCGATTAGGGTCTGGAGACATGGGAACATGTCACTGTGGAATACTAACAGTGCTGGGGATAGAAGAGTGTAATGAAACTGACTCAAACAATATTGGTGCTGTCCTGCTGGGAGACCATTGGGCTGGATATCTGCCATCCAATGACCAGCACAGCTGTGATGGACAGAAGTTCTTTAGTGCACCCTGCCCACCAGGATATTGTCAAACATACAAAACTGTTCTTCCTAATAACAATTCCAGGCAACTACTAGAAGATATAGTCTGTGGAGGGTCATATCGAAAAGGACTTCTCTGTGGAAACTGCCTTGAAGGAAGCAGTATTGCAATGAACTTCAATGGAATGAGACCAGTGTGCACCAGTTGTCAGGATGGTCTCAGTACAGTGGGGCTTCTTGTTTGGGTCATCAGTGAGTGGGTGCCCATGCTGGTTGTCATGTTCCTTGTGATGCTGTTCAACATTGACTTGGTGTCAGGAAGATTCAACTCTTTCCTTCTGTTTGCACAACTCCTTGCTTTTTCCAGTATCAAAGGAGACGCTGGGTTGGGAACAGTGCATAATGCATTTGTCAAGATTTATCGATTTCTGTATGGAATTTGGAACTTGGACTTCTTTGGTGTGCTCCTACCTCCATACTGCCTCATTCCACACTCACATCTCACACTGTTACAGACACTCTTGTTGCACTACTCCATTGGACTCTTCCCACTGATAGTGGCTATCGCACTCATTGTTCTAGAGAGGTCTGCAGAGAAGTGGATATGCTGTCACCGAGTGGACCAGTGCCTCAGACGGATGAGACGATGGAAGGCAAAGTACTCTGATGGCATGTCTTATGACAGAGCACTTCCTGCCTTTGTCATTCTCGGCTTCACTCGCTTCCTTGTCAGCTCCTCCTACATCCTAGTCAACCAGACCATCACAGGAGAGGATGGGGAAGAGAGGATGGTTGTGTGGTGGCAGGGATCTGTGCCCTATGGCTCCATTCAACACATTGCCTACTTCATACCAGCCATTATCATACTGCTAGTGTTTGTCCTTCTGCCAGCTTTACTGCTCCTCGCTCTTCCCATTGTACCTCAGTTGTTTGGCAGGCTCATCATAGCTGTGCCACCATTGAGGAAGCTACAGAGGATGCAGACATTCTGCAGCAATGTCTACACTGACAGATGGATCTACCATTTTGTCAATGTCTTCCAAGGCTGCTACAAAGAATGTTACAGAAGCTTCTCTTCACTCTATCTATTTCACCGCATTATTCACCTTGTAGCTGCTGTCTTCATACCAAGAATTGAAGTTGCACTCTGCATCCAACTCATTCTTACATTACTGTTGTTGCAGCTAATTGTCATCTTCCAACCATACACTGCTAGTCACCTCAACATCCTTGACACTGCTGTTCTTGGGAACATGTCCCTCATTCTTGTCCTGAGTCTGTTAATGAATATTTCAGAGACTCCACTTCAGGCAAAGCAATTCTTTGCTTCGGTTAGGATGATCTTCATTTATCTGCCTCTTCTGTATCCTGCTATTCTATGTGGAAGGAAGGTATATATGAAGTGCGTCAATTTCAGATGTTGTCAGAAGGAGGAAAATGAAGAAGATGATGTAGAACCACTGGTGGTAGATCCAACCGAAGGACTTGGTCATTTTGTGCAAATAACAGAACTTCGTGCTGGAGCCCCCTCTTCATCAGATGAGGAATCGGAGACTGAAACTCAGAGTGAAGAGACACTTCTAGAAAATCAAAATACAGAATCAGTTGTAGCTGACTTGGCCGTATGAACACAGCACATCGCCGTTATGTGTCTTTAATATACTTTATAAAACATTATAGGCTTGGAGTGTTATGCCTTTGGATATACAAATGTCCATAGAGCACTGTGTATGTATTCAGAACATATGGAGCTAAATAACATGACTTAAACTGTAGTATTGTTGATCATCCATTTAATGTTTTGTGTTAGATACAGTTCGCTTGTTGTTGGATACAATTGTTGCTGCAAGGAGGAATGCATTGGTTCAGCTCATTAACATGTATGCTACTATCAGATAGGTCCAGCAGTACCAGTGGCTGCTGTTGTACTATAATGCAATAGAATATAATGGTAAGCAATCATGTATTCAAGGGACTGAAAACATTCAAAATAGCCTCAACAAAATTAAGAAGACTCAATTATGCGTACCACAAGCAAGTCCAATAGTGCCGGTGGCTGCTATTGTACTATAATACAGAGGAATAAAAAGGTAAACAATAATGTATTCAAGGAACTGAAAACGGTATAAATAGCCTCTCAACCAAATTAGGAAGAGTCAATATGCGTATATATCCCAAGCAAGTCTAACTTGCTCTAAGAATTGAATGCATGGTGGTGTGGACTGTTTATGGCATCCATATTATCTCTTTATTTATGATGGGAATTACTGTTGACATAGAACAATTTGCTCACTGTGCATCATGTTAATGCCCAACATACATACACATAATGACAGTGTACGATGAGGTGAGTTGTGATGTTTACTTTATAGAACACTCACTATCCATGCTGCTGTAAGTACATGAAAATAGGGACGTACAGGTTGGAGGACACTGATCACGAATACATTGAATAGGTCTTGCATGTATAAAGTTGCAGTCATAGATCACATGCTGAATCCAACAGCGCTAGCTATTAATTCAAGTAATACAGAACAAGGAGATTTGATATCAATTCACAACAGAGTGTGAGCAGATACCGGTGGATGTCCACAAATGGCCTTTCCCAAACAATACTAGCTTGTGAAAAGTACATGATAGTCAAGTACAGGTCATGCTCACAGCATATGTAATAGCTGTATTTGCATCTTTGACAGAAAACATTCCTCCGAAGATAGTTGCCTGTGCTATTATGTACCTTGCAGTGAATTTTCTTGCACTTCTGGAAATGGAAGAGTAATGCTACAGTAACCGTGATATTTGATGCAACCAGTATATTAATTTGCAGTCAATATGTTGCCATCTTATACTACATCATAATAGTCTCTCACTACTCATGGTAGCTTTCGTTCTGCATTTGAAATTAATATAAGAAGGCTGACCAGTACATTAAGTGAGTTCACAATGTGCAGATTTTGTCGACCCATCATGTACATTAGACATCAGTTTCATTAAAGCATTGAATTCATTGAGTTATCCTGCAATAGAAAGGTAGCATCTGGTCAGCTTTGGCAGGTTGCCATCACAAGGTTGTGTGTATGTCCTATCCACAGACCTTTGCCACCTATCAGAAATGCCATCATATATGTATGGAGAGTAGTTATACATATCAATCAACAATAATGTGTACATATAACAGAGCACTATCGGAGGTGGCATTAATATTCATGCCACTACCTTGAAATATTATTAAACAATGCACTTTGTGTCAATATCCAACATTAGTATTATGTATGCATATGTATGACTCTGCGAATATAATCATCAGTTTAGTTATGATGAATATACCTTAGAGCATTTACTGTGCTTTACCAGCAAGTGTAATAATGAATTAGTATGAGTCAGGTTGGAGAACAATGAAGGCATTGAATAGACTATGTATGAAGTTGAAACCATAATGTATAGACTGTGTGCTGCATTCAAGTGCTACTCAACCAATACAGAACAAGATTCAATATCAGTTTCTTAACAGAGCTTGAGCAGGTAAATGTCCCTAACAGGTCTTTCCCTGAACAATGCTACTGTAGCATGTGACAAGTGGATGTTGGTCAAAGGTCATGATCACTGCATAAGATTATATGTAAGGCATGGAGTGGAACTGAACACCAGCAGCAAGTATATAAGAGCAGGCTCTTCTCATATTCACCACAAAGGTGAGATTCAAGCATATTCTCGTAAACCTGAACTTGCAGTAGCACCGTGGCATATACAACAGATTTATCTGATTCAGTAAGTGAACAGTACATTAGCACTAGCCCTATTATAGTTAACCTTGCAATATACAGTAATGCAATTTTCAGTGGAGAGTAGGGGCAGGGATGTGGAAAGACACTTTGGAATAGAAACTGATCAAACTGAGTTTGTACTATTAAATACGTTTGTTTCTCTGTGTCAGTTACAGAGCACTATAGTTACAGAGCAAAGTAGGGAGATTACAAGATGGAACTGCCTCAAGTCCATCACAGGCTGTCAGGCTGTCTCCTTCTGTGGATGGTGCTGTGCTGCCTAGTGACAGTTGTCGGGAGTGACAGAGTCATGTGGGTTGACACCAAGGGAGAGGACGGTCCTCAATGCATACACCACACACCAGTAGGTGCACTGATGGCACAGCCACCTCCTAGCAGGTCATGCAGGACACTGCAGTATGCTCTGTACAATACTCTGAACACCACTTTCATCAGAATCACCTGTGGTACCCATGAACTCCGACCTTATAATGTACCTGCATCCATACCTCATTATCTGAGGATCGAGGGTGAATGTGCCTCAAGTCGACCCACAGTTCAGTGTGCAAATAGAACAATTGCTATTTTCAAGGGTGTTGTTAGTTTAGTTATTTCAGGTATAGTGCTGAAAGATCATGGTGAACCAAACATTTTGATACCTACTCTGCGCATTTCCAACTGCCATATTTTGAGACTACAGCATGTAACAGTTTATGTAACTGGGCAACATGGCATAGGCATATTATTGCAGTATAGTGGCGCTACTGGGAAAATCACTCTGTACAATGTCTCCGTCTCACATAATGGAACAGATGGGGTTGGAATAGACTGTGACATACGAGGAAACTCACTGACAAACAGCTTCTCAGTGTACATGAATAATGTACAAGTGGCCAATACAAACACTCACACTGAATATGACCCTTCAATGGCATTCATTGGCATTGACATCAGTGCTCGGGGAATAGGTAGTGGCACCAACATCACATTGCACAATGTAACAGTCTTCAACAGTGCTCCTGTGTCAGGCCGAGGCATCTACGTAGGCTTATCCGATGACATGCACAACACCACACTAAAGTTGGCAGGAGTGCATGTGTTGGATGGTTGGGATGAACAGTACCAAGTAAAGAACAAAACTGTAGTTTGGGCTGAATGTGCTCGAAGACAGCTTGAAATGATCCAGAAGAGCCATAACTACACTTCTATTTTAGTAGGGGTAGGAACATCGCACAACACAATAAATGTTACTGGTGTACATGTGCGGGCCACCTATGGTAAGACTGTACTTGCAATAGGTGTAACATTTGAAGGTCTGTCAAGCTTCAACACAGTGTATTTAGGGAAACAATTGTCTTTTTCGCTAAAGGGATATCAAGACGATGTCCAGAGGGTTGTTTTATATGTACAATTGGCAGACAATACGTATCATAACATAGTGGAAATACAAGACCTTCATGCTGTGAACAGTGCACCAGTGTCAGGGATGGGAGTCATAGTTTCCTTTATTGGTCAGTGCACAGGAAACCTTGTAGTATTAAACAGAAGCACAATTGCAAATCTCCATGCTTTGGGAGAGGGTGGCAGCCTTGTTGCAATGTTTGAGGATCATGCCCAAAACAATGAATTCTTAATGTCCCAAACAATTGTGGAGAACAACTCTGCGAGGAGAGGAGGTGGGATTCAAGTGATGCTAAGTGATTTTGCATGTGGAAATGGTATTCTCACATCCGGTGTAATTATCAGTGGTAACAAAGCAAATGCTGGAGGTGGTATGTACATAAGGTTCATGGATTTTGCAGTAAGGAATACTGTAACCCTACGTCGAGTTTATGCTGTAAATAACACCTTAATTCCCACTCCTAATGACATCATGATGGGAGGAGGCATCGGTGTCTATTTTATGACAGATAATGCTACTTTTGAAACAAACAATAAGGTTGAAATGAATGGTACAATTTTGTTTGCCAATAAAGCTAACGGAGGTGTAGGTGGTGGGCTATCTGTGTTTTATGAACATTCTCTGTACCCTGGAGACAGTGGAGACACACATCATATGTATCAATCAATTTTCCTCAATAACCAGGCAGACCATGGACATGCATTTGCTATGCAGTCAGCTGCAGTGTCCAGAAAATCAGTATTTCGTGGGATCACTTTAACAGAAACCAAAAGTGTGTCATTAAGTGCAGAAACCATTGGTGACTATGATTCTCTATACACACTGTTCAAACATCATGTATATGGCTATATCAGCACTTCTACATTAACTAACAGAATGCAACACCTACTGAACCAAGCAGAGATTGAGCTAATGAACAAATCTATTTCAGAGTTTAGCAGCCAGTATAAACCGCTTTTTCAAATTCAGATTGACATAAACATGGTTCTCCTAGAATCAGTACAAATTACGTTGGATGGTAACTTCTATTGCGGAGCAGCTTCACAAGGAATACTAGCCATTGATTCAGAAATTATTTTGCAACCAGATAAATTTGTCAACATTTCCTTTTGTGTTGCTGCTCGCGGAGGAGCAATTGCTTTGTATGGAGAAAGTTACATACGCTTTTCCACTAATTCAATGGTGGTACTTTCTAATAACCATGCCTTCCAGCGAGGAGGAGCTCTCTATGTGAATTCTATGCATCATGCAGTACCTCGTATCCATTGTTTCCTTAAACATGAAAGAAGACAAAGAGCTGGAGTTGGCTACTCAGCGGCAGGTATCATATTCCTAAACAACTCTGCAAATCACGATGGACAGTCGGTTTACATCAGTGAAATTCAAAGCTGCTTCATTAATTTGAGAGATGTGCAACATGTGCAACCTTCATATACTAGCACTTTTGTATTAGTTTTAGTAAATGAGCAGGTTTGGATACATTTGAGTAAAGTTGATGGCATCATCAATTCAACTAGTGCTGAAAATGGAACAACAATTCAGTTTCCAATAGTTTCCCTCCCTGTTTATGTGGATGGAACAGCTGCTAACTTGGACAGCCTGCCAACAATTCAATTCATTCCTGGAAAACTGAAACAACTTCCCTACAAGCACGCATACGATTTGCTTGGAAATGTTATCAACACAGTATTCACTGTACAGGTTAACACACAAGAGCCCACAACTAATGTTCAACTCAATCCTTTCTCAAAGTACACATCTGACTTTACAGTAATTCTACATGGCATTCCTCCAAAGTATGGCATAGTTAAGCATCACTCCTCAACCAATAAAATCAACAAAACTAGAACTGCAACTCCACAACTTGTCCTTCAGTCACTTGATAACACTAAATTAATTTTAGTAATGAACATTGAGCTCCAGTGCTGTCCACCTGGCTACATATACCGAATAGGGTCTGGAGACATGGGAACATGTCACTGTGGAATACCTACAGTGCAGGGGATAGCAGAGTGCAATGAAATCGACCCAAACAACATTGGTGCTGTGTTGCAGGGAGAACAGTGGGCTGGCTACTTGAGATCCGATGACCTAAATAGCTGTGATGGACAGAAGTTCTTTAGAGCACCCTGCCCACCAGGATACTGTCAAACGCACCAAACAATTCTTCCTAATACCAGCTCACAGCAGCTAATGGAAGAAGTAGTCTGTGGAGGGTCAAAACGTAAAGGACTTCTCTGTGGGGACTGCCTTGAAGGAAGTAGCATTGCAGTGAACTTTAATGGAATGAGACCAGTGTGCACCAGTTGTCAGGATGGTCTCAGTACAGTGGGACTTCTTGTTTGGATCCTCAGTGAATGGGTGCCCATGCTGGTTGTCATGTTCATTGTGATGCTGTTCAACATTGACTTGGTGTCAGGAAGATTCAACTCTTTCCTTCTGTTTGCACAACTTCTTGCCTTCTCCAGTATCAGAGGTGATGCTGAGTTAGGAACAGTGCACATTGCATTTGTCAAGATATACCGATTTCTGTATGGCATGTGGAACTTGGACTTCTTTGGTGTGCTCCTACCTCCATACTGTCTCATTCCACACTCACACCTCACACTGTTACAGACACTCTTGTTGCACTACTCCATTGGACTCTTCCCACTGATAGTGGCCATCACACTCATTGTTCTTGAGAGGTCTGCAGAGAAGTGGATATGCTGTCACCGAGTGGACCAGTGCCTCAGACGGATGAGACGATGGAAGGCAAAGTACTCTGATGGCATGTCTTATGACAGAGCACTTCCTGCCTTTGTCATTCTTGGCTTCACTCGCTTCCTTGTCAGCTCCTCTTACATCCTTGTCAACCAGACCATCACAGGAGAGGATGGAGAAGAGAGGATGGTTGTGTGGTGGCAGGGATCTGTGCCCTATGGCTCCATTCAACACATTACCTACTTCATACCAGCCATTATCATACTGGTAGTGTTTGTTCTTCTTCCCTCTTTTCTCGTCCTCACTCTTCCCATTGTGCCTCAGTTGTTTGGCAGGCTCATCATAGCTGTGCCACCATTGAGGAAGCTACAGAGGATGCAGACATTCTGTAGCAATGTCTACACTGACAGATGGATCTACCATTTTGTCAATGTCTTTCAAGGATGCTACAAAGAACGCTACAGGAGCTTCTCTTCACTCTACCTCTTTCACCGTTTCATTCATCTTTTTGCTGCTGTGTTCATACCAAGAGTAGAAGATGCCCTTCGAATACAACTCATCCTGACTGAGGTACTGCTATTGCTCATTGCCATTCTCCGCCCATACAACTCAGACAGACTGAATACATTGGATACAGCCATCTTGGGTAACATGGTGCTCATCCTTCTCTTGGGAGAGCAGATAGTGGACAGTAACACACAGAGTGGGTTGAAGCTATTCTATGCTTCTGTTCAAATGATCCTCATCTATCTACCCCTCCTGTATCCTGGGATTCTCTTTGGTAGGAAGGTGTATGTAAAGTTGAAATGCCATCAGTGGAAATGTTGTTTGAAAAAGAAGGTGGATACAGAAGATAATGAAGAGCCACTGCTAGAGCATCCAGCAGCCAGACTTGGGAACCTTGTCAATATAACAGAACTGAGAGCTGGACTGCCTACTTCAGCAGATGAAGACACAGAGACTGCCTCTCACACAGATGAAATGTAACTTGCAATTGCACAAGACTATGCACAAGTAACATGATTAAAACTGATACACTTTTGTCATTACAAGCATATTATGTATACATGCATGTAGACTATATTGTAGCAGTTGGTTGGAACCAGTAATTTCAAGGCTTTATATTAAAATGTTGCAATATTAATATTCATTGATGATAAAAATGACAATAAAGGAACTGCTTTGGACTGCTAATGAAAGTTGCCTAATTATAATGCTTGAATTCCGTTATACTTCCAGGAGAAGGGATGCTAATAATAAGGGTATGTATATAGCTGCATGAGCAAAATACACATAACTATGGACTCCATGCAGTATGATTAGTTTAGTACAGGTCTAGGAAAGAGTGCATAATTAATGGCTAGTTGATTTAACAGCTTGACAAAAGGCCTGTACAGAAGATGCTCTATAGCAAGCTGGTAGCCATAGCTCATCATCAGCAATCTTCATGGCTTTATCTCCTTAGCAGGAGGTATCCCAGCAGATAACAAGTACAGAATACACAGACATGGAATATAAAAGACATTGTACAGTTATATGCTAATATTTATATACTGTCATTGAGTCATTCATCAATAATAGAGAAATTCTAGTGCCATCTCTTTCTGGGTCTTCCCTTCGGCCTCTTTCCCTTTGCTTCCTACTCATACACTATCTTCACCAACTTGTTGTCTTTCATTTGTTTCAATTTGCCTTCCACTTCCTCTGCTTCTTCTTTACCATCTCAATCACTGCTTCCTACCCAAGTGACTCCCTCACCTCCTCATTTCTGACTCTATCCATTCCTGTCAAACCTTGCACTCTTCTCAAACACATCATTTCAAAAGCTAGCAGCTTGCTTACATGTCTCCTCTGCACTGTCCACGTCTCACATCCATAAAGAAGCGTCGGCACTACCTTAGCATTGAAGACCCACATTTTAGTTTTCTTCTGTAACTCTCTTTTCTCCATTACTTCCTTCCGCATTGCTCCCACCACTCTTGAAGCTGTGCCAATTCTCTGCTCAATCACATCATCTCCACTTATCATCACTCCAAGGTTGTCCACTTCTTCAACTTCCTCCCCATCAACACTTTTTTGCACCCTCCCTTGTCCTATTAACCATCATTACTTTTGTTTTCCCCAATGCATGCTCATTCCCACTTCTCCATTAACACTTTCATCTCAGCTAGATTTCTCTCCATATCCTCCTTTCTTTCAGTACGCATACATACAATTATGTCATCTGCAAATAGTAGCATCTGAACCAGTGTAGTAGTGAGCTGTACACCACCTTGTAGCTTTTCCTTCACCTCTCTCATAATCCTATCCATGAATACATTAAACAACCATGGCGACAGTACGCAACCCTATCTCACTCCCTAGCTAATGGGAAACCAGCCTGACAGCATTCCACCAACTCTAACACATGCCTCACTTACTGCATATAATGACCGGATTGCTCTCATAGCTCTCATAGCCATAGCTACTTGCCATTATTAAGTATGCCTTGTTTCAGTGAATGGATCAAAGGCCATTGAAGTAAATTCCAATCTCATTCAATTCTTTTGAATTTATGTGTCTGCATGTATAGACAATATCCTTTCACCACATTTAACATCACAGTATTGAGTGCATTGAGCAATTCAGCATGACAAAGGTGGCATCAGGTCCCAGCTGGACAGTTCATTATGGTCACAAGGTTGTGGCATGCTTGGAGATGTATAATAATGTAGTATACGAGCAAGCATGGCCTTCGGCCTCGCTCCCTTAGTGTTGCGCCGCTGAGTGAACAATGCAGGCCATCCATCATCATTTGGGTGATTGCAGCTGGGTGACGGCAGTGTTGAAGCTAAGCAAGTTTTCTGCGCAATAGCTTACCTTGCGATAGAGAGAGGGCGTTCAGTAGCCCAGAACGTTAACAGTTACAGTACCCAAATAGTGAAACAAATACAGATACAAATACCCTTGTACTGATAGCCAGAGCAGCTCCCTCGCACCAGTTAATAACAGTAAACTTCTGAGTTTTACAGACAATTGTTGGGTATATGCTAGTCACTTGGTAAGGCAACTACTTCCCTAAAACAGCCAGCTTCCCTGGGCCCAAATATTTAATAGAACTAACATAGAACTAAAACATCACCACCCATCTCTCTAATACAGCCACCTCTCTACACCAACCAACAACTGGCTCATAGAGGGCCATCAAGGCAGGATTAACTGTAGGTATGTATGCATGTATATTCAGCAATAATTATGGCCCAGCTGTGTACTCCTTGTGAAGCACGTAGACTGTTGCCCTCTCCTCATTGTTAAGGGGTGGAAGAAGTTGGCGCTATGTGCGGGACCCACTGTATTAGCAGTAATGCTCTTACTGTGTGCACTGATTCCAAATAATTCTGTGTTTAATTTGCATTGTATTCACTATTGTCTTCCGCATGCACTGAATAATTTATGTCTGTCATTTCCTCTGCCCCTTCCATTCTTAATTCTCTCTTGTATCTGTTCTGGGTGACAGCAAGAGTTGCCTTATAAGGTAATGGCATCCCCATGTTTACACATGATTCTGTACTCATGTCCGCTATTGTAGAAATGGTTTCAAAGAGCAGTTTTTGAAAAGGTCAGAGAATGGGGAGGGGGGGGGGGCTATTGTTAAACACCAATAGATTCACCACAGAAAAGGAAACCATATCACAAACATCATCAAGTCAACTTTCAGAACATGTGCAAGGTCATGATAGATGTATCCAAGATATAAAGTGTACTTGCTAATGGGCATGCCATAATAAGTATAGGCACACACACACACACACACACACACACACACACACACACACACACACACACACACACACAGCTACTTGCAGACACAAAAATGTTGTGTTCCATTACACCCCTTAGGAGCTCCACCATCACGTTACCATGGTGTTGCTATGGTAATATGATGCGTGTGTGTGTTTGTGCATGTGTGTGTGTGTGTGTGTGTGTACGTGTGCCTTCAATTTCCTATAAACGTTGTGATAGCAAATCTGTGTCATCTCCAAACAGATGCACATGCAGTTTCAGATGTACCTTTTTGTTTCACTTTTTGCTTTCAAAATGGCATTGCTTTCAATCAGCGGGCTGCTATATTTTAATAGCTGGCTCTCAACAAAGAGCCTGGGATGAATTGGAGCATCTATATAATAGAGTATCTGGTTGCAGATTGAGCAAAGACTCCACAAGCAATTCTGCAAGATCCAGAAGCTAAGAGCCATTCTGCAGTATAGTAACTGCTTCATTCTCATCTCAGAACTAATGTAAGATTACTTAGCTAACTACACACACAAGTAGCTAAGGTGTAGATTTGTAATTGGAATATATTGAGATTACTTGCTGCACTGATACAGCCAAGGACATTTGCCAGAACAATGAATTGGAAGCCACATGTATAATCTTCTGTACAATTCAATTTTCAGATTTCTGCAGGAGACCATTAGCAACAGACTTCCCTAGTGGAGCAGACCGGCATACAAAACAGACTGTTCTTCAAGTGGGAGTTCAGGATGGGACAGCCTCAAGTCCATCACAGGCTGCCAAGTTCTCTCCTTCTGTGGATGGTGCTGTGTTGCCTAGTGACAGTTGTCAGGAGTGACAGAGTCATGTGGGTTGATACCAAGGGAGAGGACGGTCCTCAATGCATACACCACACACCAGTAGGTGCACTGACGGCACAGCCACCTCCTAGCAGGCCATGCAGGTCACTGCAGTATGCTCTGCAGAATGCTCTGAACAGCACATTCATCAAAATCACTTGCGGCACACATGAACTCCAGCCTGACTTTGTATTCCCTTATTTACCTATCCCAACTGGTCTGTTAGCCTTAAGGATAGAGGGTGAATGTGCCACCAAAAGACCCACAGTCCGCTGCCAGAATGGAGCATTAGCTGCATTTAAGGGCATTGTAAATTTAACCATTGACGAAATTGATTTTGAAGACTGTGGAAATCAAGAAGAAGCCATACTTGATGACAGCTTTTCTACCCTGTATATTTTCAACTGTACCAATGTGAAACTACAGCATATAACCATTCACATAACAGGACAACGCGGTAGTGGTATAGCTATTAAGAACTTTGTTTCTTATGGAGTGATCACTCTTAATGATGTCTCCATCTTGCACAATGGGACACATGGGACTGGAATTCAGTGTGACATTCACGGAAACAGTCAATCACCAGCTGACTATATCAGCCTGTACATGAGTAATGTACAAGTGCTCAACACAAACACTCACACCGAGTATAACCCTTCAATGGCATTCACAGGTATTCGGATTATCGCTAAGGGAACTGGCCATGGCACCATAATCTCACTGCACAATACAACAGTCTTCAACAGTGCCCCTGCATCAGGCTATGGAATACTTGTAAGCTTGCTTGATGATATGCACTGGAGCTTCATACAGTTGGCAAGAGTACTTGTTCTGGATGGCTGGGACAATCGTTACCAAACCAGGAACAAGACAGACGTTCTGACTGAATGTGATAACCGACAGCTTGAGATGATCGAAGCAAATAATAATACTGTGCACAAAGTCTACACTGGCATAGCAGTGGCAGTGTTAACATCCTATAACACAATAACTGTTACTGATTCACAGGTGGTTGCAACTTATGGTCCTATGAATGTTTATGCTCTAGTGTTCAATTTTAATGATCTGGCAGCAATGAACAGAGTGCAGTTGAAAAATGTATTACTTACAGCAAAGGGAAATCCACTTATCAACAGGTTTGGTTTATTTGTGAACTTTAATGGCAAAACAAGTGAAAACACAGTGATAACATGGAATGTCCGGGCTGTGAACAGTACTACCGTGTCAGGGATAGGAGCTTTATTATACTTTGCTGGTCATTGTTTCAGAAATAGTGTACAGCTAAACAGAAGCAAAATTGTGAACCACGAGTCTAAGGATGGCGGAAGTATTGTGGCACATTTTACAGATTATGCAGAGAGCAATATTATCATATTGTACAGGACCACATCGAAGAACAATACTGCAATGCTGGGGGGTGGGCTTCAAATACAATTGGGTGGATTTGCAAGAGGAAATCTCATTATTTCATGGACTTCATTATTTGCTGGCAACAAAGCACATGCCGGAGGAGGTTTGTACATCAAGTTTACCAACTCTTCAGAAAGGAATAGAGTTTATCTTATGGCAAATCTTATCATGTATAACACATTAATTCCCAGTCCAAATATCAGTATGCTGGGAGGAGGAGTCCATGTAGATATTGCAGCAAATAAAGCTATGTATGCAACAAATAATGTAATGACAATAAACCAATCACTCTTGGTTCGTAATAAAGCTAAAGGTGGAGTTGGTGGTGGGATATCTGTGCTTTATGTTCATTCTCTATACACTGGAGAGAGGGGAGATGAAGTTCGCATAGAGATGTCCATGCTCATAAATAACCAAGCAGGCTATGGAAATGCATTTGGTATGCAATCATCACCACGGTACCGTAAGGCATTATTTCGAGGTATCACCATGAATGGAAACATCTGTTATTACACAAAGTCAAGTATGTTCAATGAATATTTAGGCATGATTCCACCATTAAAGAAAATAGTGCAAAACGTTGATGATCCCACTAATATCTACGAGGGCTTTAACCTCCTTAAACTGATGATTAAAGTATTGGTGATATCGCAAGGTATAAAAAACAATGCATCAGAATTAATGAAGAAGCAGGTTAACCCTTTGTATCAAATCAGGGCCAACACAAGCCTGATTCTCCTCAAATCAGTAGAAATTAGGCTTCAAGGTCATGTCTATTGTGGAGCAGCTTCGCAAGGAATATTAGCAGTTGATTCAGAAATTCTTTTGCAACCTTACTCGTGGACAATAATTTTTAATTGTGTTGCTTCACATGGAGGTGCAATTGCTTTGTATGGCGAAAGTTACATACGTATACCCAGTACTTCAGTGTTGCAACTACGCCATAACCATGCATTCCAACGAGGAGGTGCTATCTATGTACATTCAACACAACATGCAGTACCTCACGTACATTGCTTCCTTCAACATGAACATGGACAGAAAGTGGTACTAGATGTTACTGGCATCTGGTTCCAAAACAACTCAGCAAAATACGAAGGTCAGTCAGTTTACATCAGTGAAGCTGAAAATTGCTTTGGTAGCAAAATGCAGCTATTCTTTGTGGAAGCAGAAAATCCACTAAATTCCACTATATCTAGAGCTCTTGACCTGCAGAGCATTAATGAGATGAATGCAGGACAAATGTGCAAGACTGAAGGCATCTTCTATGATTTCTGTAATGGCACTCGCAACGCATCCATTCGTACACTTCCACAGGTAGTGTCCAGCCCTGATCATGTGGATGGCAGACCTGCTGATTTAGACAACCCAATCACTGTCAAGTTCATTCCTGGTAAACCAAGACAACTTTCTCACAAGAATGCCTTTGACAAGCTTGGAAATCCTGTCAGTACAGTATTCACTGCACAGATTATCACAGAAGAGCCCACAACTGATGTTCAACTCAATCCTTTCTGAAAGTACACTGCTGATTTTACAGTTATTTTACATGGAATTCCTTTGAAGCATGGCATGGCTAACCACCTCTCCACCACCAACAAAAGTGACGGCAACACTACTGAAAATGTAATTCCACAACTTGTGTTACAGTCGGTTGACAACAACAATTTGCTGCTAATTGTGAACATTGAGCTCCAGTGCTGTCCACCTGGCTACATATACCGAATAGGGTCTGGAGACATGGGAACATGTCACTGTGGAATGCCTACAGTGCAGGGGATAGAAGACTGCAATGAAACTGACCCAAACAACATTGGTGCTGTCCTGCTAGGAGACCATTGGGCTGGATATCTGCCATCTAATGACCAACACAGCTGTGATGGACAGAAGTTCTTTAGTGCACTTTGCCCACCAGGATACTGTCAAACACAACCATTAAATCTTCCAAATAACAACTCTAAGCAGCTATTGGAAGAGGTAGTCTGTGGAGGGTCGAACCATAAAGGACTTCTTTGTGGAGACTGTCTCAAAGGGTACAGCATTGCAGTGAACTTCAATGGAATGAGACCAGTGTGCACGAGTTGTCAGGATGGCCTCAGTACAGTGGGACTTCTTGTTTGGATCCTCAGTGAATGGGTGCCCATGTTGGTTGTCATGTTCATTGTGATGCTGTTCAACATTGACTTGGTGTCAGGAAGATTCAACTCTTTCCTTCTGTTTGCACAACTCCTTGCTTTCTCCAGTATCAGAGGTGATGCTGAGTTAGGAACAGTGCATATTGCATTTGTCAAGATATACCGATTTCTGTATGGCATATGGAACTTGGACTTCTTTGGTGTGCTCCTACCTCCATACTGTCTCATTCCGCACTCACACCTCACACTGTTACAGACACTCTTGTTGCACTATTCCATTGGACTCTTCCCACTGATAGTGGCCATCACACTCATTGTTCTAGAGAGGTCTGCAGAGAAGTGGATATGCTGTCACCGAGTGGACCAGTGTCTCAGACGGATGAGACGATGGAAGGCAAAGTACTCTGATGGCATGTCTTATGACAGAGCACTTCCTGCCTTTGTCATTCTCGGCTTCACTCGCTTCCTTGTCAGCTCCTCCTACATCCTTGTCAACCAGACCATCACAGGAGAGGATGGAGAAGAGAGGATGGTTGTGTGGTGGCAGGGATCTGTGCCCTATGGCTCCATTCAACACATTGCCTACTTCATACCAGCCATCATCATACTGCTAGTGTTTGTCCTTCTGCCAGCCTTCCTGCTCCTCACTCTTCCCATTGTGCCTCAGTTGTTTGGCAGGCTCATCATAGCTGTGCCACCATTGAGGAAGCTACAGAGGATGCAGACATTCTGCAGCAATGTCTACACTGACAGATGGATCTACCACTTTGTCAATGTCTTTCAAGGCTGCTACAAAGAACGTTACAGGAGCTTCTCTTCACTCTACCTCTTCCAACGGATCATTCAACTTCTTGCTGCTGTCTTCATACCCAGTAGTGGAGATGCCCTGCGGATTCAACTTATCCTTACATTGATACTACTCTTGTTAATTGTTGTATTCCAGCCGTACACCATTGCCCGCTTCAATACTCTGGACACAGCCATACTGGGGAACTTGTCTCTCATTCTTGTCTTGAGTCTGCAAATATCCAGTGCAGACAGTCAGATAGGAACAAAGCTATTCTTTGCCTCTGTTAGGATGATCCTCATTTACCTTCCTCTCCTCTATCCTGGAATTCTACTTGGAAGGAAGGTGTATAAGAAATGCCCCAAGTTGAGATGTTGTCACAGTAAGAGTGAGAATGAAGAGGATGATGTAGAACCACTGTTAGTTGATCCAACAGAAGGGCTTGGCAACTTTGTGCGAATAACAGAACTTCGTGCTGGAGTCCCCACATCATCAGATGAGGAATCAGAGACTGAAACTCAGAGTGAAGAAACAATTCTCGAAAATCAGAATACTGATGCAGTTGCTGTTGACTTAGCAGTATGAATGCAAAATTGCCTTCCTTGAATACATTATAGATAACTAGTGGTGTATTGCTCTTGAATACTGCATAAACTAGAACTGATGATACCTTAACTGAACTGCGTGACTTGTACCAGTGTTGACTTAAATTCCAATAAACGAGAATTTAATTCATCTTTCGATGCATAATGTTGTTGCAAAGTTGAAAGTGCCTGACAGGTGTCTTACCAAGCCTATATATACACATTATACGTATAACATGCTTGCTATATACCATCTAACAGGGGTAGTGGGAATAGATGTAATTCATTGGAATATAGTGTATTAATTCCTGTGGATTTGGTGGAAACCGGATAAAGGTAATTCATTAAAAATTTAAAATAGTCGGTTGTATGCATGTCCTGATCAAGCATGCTTATCGTCACTACCAAGCATTGGTGTGTCATGAAAGTTTCATCATTTACTTACTGTACCTCTATATATATACAAGCAGTTTGTGGCACCCCATCTTATCCTAAATACGGATTGAAATATGATTAAAAATTATGTAGATTGCAATTAAGATGGTCTATGTACCATGGTGAAACAATTCAAAGACAAAGTTCGGAACTACGCATGATAAGGAAAGAGGGGGAAGGGAAAATGGCAGGGGAGGAGTGAATGGATCAGTGCATGGCTGTTGGCATTCACTAGTGACCTGGCTAAAGATCTGGAAGTTGCTTGTGCTGGTCTGGTTCACTGCCATTTTTCTCTTCCCCCCTCTTTCCTTACCATGTGTAGTTCTGAACGTTGTCTTTCATATAGATAGCAACCTTGCAATAATGTTCTTGTCATGAGAATGGATCAGATTTCAGCCATGCTAATTTCATTGAAAAAGCTTGTCCAGCTAGGTCGCATCACTGGTAGTTCTCTTGGAAGTCACTAGCTAAAAAATGATTTCTTTACCAAATGTTTCGGCAGCTAACTGTTGCTTTCTTCAGTAGTGTTGGTGATGAAACATTTGGTAAAGAAATCAAATCTTTGGCTAGTGACTTCCGAGAGAACTACTAGCCATGGTAATTTCATTACTTTCATAAAAGTATTGAGTGCATGGAGCGATTCAGCAAGACAAAGGTGGCATTGATCAGATCATGGCAGGATTATTGTCATCACAAGGTTGTGTGTATGATTGTTGTGTGTATGATAGAATTGACCTATCCACAGTCATATCCTAACTATAATTATATAAGAAATGCCATTAGTACAGATAAGTTATGATGAACATAATCCCATGTATAGACACTAGCAATATTTATTAATCAACATTAATGTGTACATCAAACAGAGTATTGATTGCCCATTGTTTATGTATAATAATTAATAGATCCCACAAAAATGTTGTTGACTGGATGTATTTATGCCACTGTCTCAGAATAATTATACATTGTGTTTCATGCCCAACACAAGTGATGTACATGCACAAGTGTGACACTGCACATACAATCATCAGTTCAGTTATGAATCTTATGATGAATTTCCTAGAAAATCTATTATGCATGAAGCCGCAAGTACACAAATTTTCATTGGTCTGGTTAGAGAACAATGAAGTAATTGGATAGACCATGTATGAAGTTTTAATAATAATAGACTGCTTCTTTCAGACGCAATTGAATCAATACAGAATACATTTTGATGTCATTATCTCAACAGAGCATCAGCAGGTGAATGCATAATTATCCATGACAAATCTCTTCCTAAACAATACCAGGAAGTGACAAGTGTATGTTGTCAAAGGTCATGATCACTGCATATGATTATATGAAAGGCATGGAGTGTGAACATAACACCAGCAGCAAGAATTCAAGAGCAGGCTCACCTCATATTTACTGCAAAAGTGAGAGTCAAGCATATTTTGCAAAACCTGAGTTTGCACCAGCACTGTGGCATTTGTGAAACAGTTTCTTTCTGGTTCAGTAAGCAATTGACACAGTAGCACTAGTTATATATAGTTAACCTTGCTTCGGTAATACATGCTATGGTGGAGAGTATGCCGGTGCGAGGATGGTTAAAAACGTTGGAATATGGACTCATCTACCTATGCTTGTACTAATATATTGCATTTGTTCCTCTGTGTCGATAACAGAGCACTATATAAATAGCTACAGAGTGAAGAAGGGAGAGCACCAGATAGAACTGCCTTGTGTCCATCACAGGCAGTCAAGGTCTCGTTTGATGGTAGTGAGGTGGCTGCTCTTAATAGGTAGATTGCTAAGTTTCAGCGCTATTTGGGAATATGTGTATAGGCTAGGTCATTATCATACTGCTAGTGTTTGTCCTTCTGCCAGCCTTCCTGCTTCTCACTCTTCTCGTTGTGCCTCAGTTGTTTGGCAGACTCATCATACACTGTTAGTCACCTTAACATCAGATACAATACAGAATGACGCAGATGCTGTTGATTTGGCTGTATGAAAGCAGCACATTACTGTTGAATGTCACTTAATTACTTCGTAAATCATTATAGGGTTGGTGTGTTATGTACTTTTGGATGTGCGGACACAGTATGCAGCTCCTCTCATAATAGTAATTGATCTTGATGATAATGGGCATGCACTGTATCCTTGAAGTAAGTACATTGTCACAAGATTGTAAGTAATGCAGAGAGATCATTCTTGCGCAATTTATGCCTTGAGCTCCTTTCTACATAATGATGCAATAATTGTGGTAAAATTCAGTGTGATCGTCTGTCACAGCTCAACAATTGCAATTGTGTGACCATCATTGATTGGCCATGAGTTGTGTGCACATGATACCATTATCACTGTACTTTATGGAGGCACACCATCAATGGTACTACAATGCCAACTAAACTATAATGGAAAGCATTGCAACTAATTTGCTATCATTCTGTACATTACAGTGGAACCTGTAATGAACCTTCCAAATTGACCTATTTAGTGAGGTGGCTACTCTACAGAGTTAGATTGCTAAGTTCTAGTTCTATTTGGAAGCAGGTAGGCTAGCTGTGGTAGAGAGGTGGCTGCCCAATACTGTGATCACCTTTGACAGGTTTCACTGTACTTCCTCTACAGTTCATAAGCTATAGCATAAACATATACTTTTGTGTGGCACTGCATGTTTACAGTGTGGTGTGACAGTAATGAATTGAAATGTGTTGTGTTTCCCCCCACTTAACCATAAGGGATGTGCTTTTAAATTACTATCAGTTTTTGCAAAAGAATGTGAACAGGTGGACTTCCAAAACAGATCCTTATCTAAACATTGCTATGTAGCATTGGACAAGTGTATGTTGGTCAAAGTTCACTGTATGAGAGAGCGCTGGCTCGCCTCTTTCCAGTGCAAAGGTGATGTGAGCATCAGTGCAGCTTACACAATCACCTGGGCATAATTATACAAAACTTTCCTCTGACTCAGAAAGTAACATGTGCAGCTAGATCAATGAGCAATCTATCAAAAATCATGACTCATTGAGTAAACGAAGGAGTGGAGGTTTATACAGGACAGTCATCAATCTTTCTGGGTTGGATATGACAAGAACACTGCATGGTGTTGTCAAGATGTAATGCAGAAGAATATGCTGTATCGCTGTTCAACAGGTAAAGCACCAAAACCACAAATGTGTACAATCATGTACATGACCACATGAAGGTAATACACTGGTGTAATATACGTTTTGTTGTAGCACACCAATACAACACACGAGGATTCTATAACAAGCAATATGCGTCAAATGAAAATACTGTATAATTATATTAAATATACATAGGCAGCCATTTTGGTCATAGCACTTTCTATTTATTGCATGCATCAATACCGTCATTTTGAAATTTTCAACCACAGCTACAACCGCAACTGTAAAACAATTAAAGGTTGTAACGTTGTTTAGAGATTTGAATGAAGTTGTAATACATAATTTCAAATATAATTATAGAGCCACGTAAATTTTTCAAGCGTGCTGGTGATCCAATTTTTTCAGTACTGGTAGAAATGAAGGTAAATATGGACATTTCTAATTTTGAAGCCAAAAACATGTTTGACTTAGTAAATACAAGCATTAAAAACTTATGTTTTCTGCATACATTACATTACATTGCTATAGGCAAGGGGGCATCCTTGCCCCGTTGCCTATATGTGTAATGTATGGAAGAAGTGTCAAATTTGTCGCTTATATTTACCAAGCCAAACATACTTTTGGCTTCAAACTTGGATATTTTACCAGCATGCTTGGAAAATTTTAGATGCACTCTATTTGGAATTATGAATATGTGCTATTGACAGAACAACATTTACGAAGAAACTGCAGCTGCATGAACAACTATCACACAGCAGACAATGCCAATGTATAATTATTGTACCACATACACCTCAACTTGAAAATGACTGTAAACTTATATGTATTCACTGGCAGCTATTTGGTCACAACACATTCTATTTATTGCATGCATCAGCACCTTCATTTTGAATTTTCAACCACAACTATAACCACAACTGCAAAACAAATAAAGGTAAATACATTGTTTAGAGATTTGGATGAAGTTATAATTATATGAGAAACTAGAACTAATGTAAAATGTAAGATTCTGATTGAATAAATTCCCATAAATGAGCTAGTGTCAAAGTAGAGAAACAAGGGTGTGTAAAAATGTTTCCTCCAAAACAAGGGCAGATGTAGGGATGGTGCAGTGTGTACATGCAAGGTATGGCAATAAACACCTGGTAGAAAAAGCGTAGGAACAAGGAGGTGGGGCCGGTTTATGCAACAAGTAGGAGGGCCGGTCCATACAAAATCCAGGTCATTAACATACGCTGACTTTGAATACATTTTCACCATTCCTACATCTGCCAAAATTTTGCTGCGTCTCCTACTACTACTGCATGCCCATTCTAGCTCTCCAGCTTTCTCTTTACAACAACAAATACAGCCTTACAATTTTCCCATCTTTCTGCTTTGTTGCATGTGCTCTGTACACTAGTTATTAGGTTTATCCTCGCAAATTGCTTGCTACTCAATCTACTTTGCTGTGCTCTAGAATCTAGACCCTCCTACTCTTCCATGCAATCCTTATAGTGTTTCCATGTATCAGCTATAGTTGCAGGACCCATTTTCTTTGGATTCATCACTTATGTAGCTACGTATGCATCTTGCTCTTGCTGCCTTGGCCCTTGGAAAACCACCCAGCTCAGCTACTAGTACATGTCATAGCTTACCATTGTTCTTCACTACATTGCTGCCTGCAAACCAGTGCACCCACTTTCAGGCCCTCTCTGTTTGGCTCTACACAGTGGTGCTTTCGGGCCACCAGTGGTTATTCTCAGGGACAAGCAGTGGTTTCAAACAACCACTTGAACGCCTTTAGTCCCTGAGAAACCACCAATGGCTGTTTGAATCCAGCACTGTTTTACAGGGTAGACCAGCACAAACATTGTACATATATACTTCACTGTCAACACTTGCGAAGTTTGAACTCCCTCTATCCAGGATGCAATTGGCTTATACAGCATACAGTGTGCAGCTGTACATGCACTATGCATGGTGCACACCAGACTGCAATTTCTTTCCTCATTTGCGTTTCAGTCATGTACATGAATGTATGCATGTAGCATGGTGGTATATATTTACATTGAAGTATATAGCTGGAATAGGCATATGCATGCAGTAGGATAGTCTCCTGTGGCAGCTCTTGTTATTGCACACTCACAATTGCACTATAATATGCAAGCGGAGAAACAAGGGATGGTAGCATGACCACAAGCGCAGAAAAATGTTGGCAGATGTAGGGATGGTGAAAATGTATTCAAAGTCAACGCATGTTAATGACCTGGGTTTTATATAGACCGACCCTCCCCATTGTTGCATGGACCGGCTGGCTGCCCTCTTTGCATGGACCGGCCCCACCTCCTTGTTCCTACGTTTTGTCCGCCAGGTGTTTTTTGCCATACCTTGCATGTACACACTGCTACATCTGCCCTTGTTTTTGGAGGAAACTTGTATGAGGCACTAGGGTGTGAGGGACTAGGGAGTACTCTAAGGAGCGTCAAGTAATGGCAAAGTTGCCAATACTTAAAGTGGAATATATCCGGAGAAAGTCAGCATCAGAATCAATGTGGGGTCACATCCATGTACGAAATAAGCTCTCAAAAGATGTGAAATGCCAAAGAGATCCCAGGGCTTCATATCATTTAGCCGTATGTGCCCAAAGCACAACCTCCTTGTCAATTACGCATGCTTGTGTGTGTGTGTGTGTGTGTGTGTGTGTGTGTGTGTGTGTGTGTGTGTGTGTGTGTTGGAAAGGAATGAAAAGGAACAATCACTGTCCATCAGCTCGCAGTGCATGCAAGGCAAGTGCCAGAACAGATGCGGTCGAGTGCACATGTCTGAAAACAAGCTGCACATGCGTACAACATCGCACATGACAAGGAGAATTTGTTAAACTGCTAAATTATTGGTTCTGTAATACCATGCCACACCTACGTCCGCCACCAATGGCTTGTATAGGATACACTATACATCAACTTGAAAATGACTGTAATATTACAATTACATGAACACAAGCAGCCAATTGGTCACAACACTTTCTGTTTATTGCATGCATGGTGGTCCCCACTAAGATATTGAATGATTTGATTCAACCACAACTCCAAAACATGGCGGGTGACCCAGTCCACTTGTGAGTAGTTTTGCTTAAGGTGTCTATTGAATTTAGCATTCCTAGAGTACTACAGGAAGTCCGCTTCTAATGCACTAATGTGCCATAGATGTGTGCGACCAGAAATGTTCAAATTGTGTGTGGGAGACAGCATCAGTTTTATGCAAGTGGCATTGCAATACGAGTTGGATGATATACATTTAGTGTAGGTAGTGAGTGTTGAGAATGCAATACTGCAGACAAGGACTATTAAGGTGCTTGTCAGGAACCCCCCAGACCTAACTGCCAGCCCAGGCCGTGTTGTCTTTTGGTTGACCATGAAAGTGCATATACTAGTGAAAATGTATACTATTTACACATGCTACATTTGATCATAACACTTTCTGTTTTTTCCATGCATGATTTCATTCATTTTACATGTTCTGAACAAACAATGAACTACAACCAAATAGGGTCATATAGTGTTCAGGATGTCTCATAATCATGGCAATTGCCAATTGCAAATTGATCAGAACATGCCGGGGAATCCTGGCAGGGAGGATTACAAAATGTGTGTATTGGCAGATCCAGAAGTGGCTGAGTAGTTGCTGATGATACGTACGAATATAATGTATGTAACAATGGAGCTATATATGCATGTACAGGGCACCTCAATACAGCTTTAAGTAGAAACTTGATGAAATATTAAAACTTTTATAAACACATAAGCCAAGAATGAAATTTATACCATGTTCACTGAAATGAAGAATGATGCTAACAACTAGTCAAATTACGCTAGGCTATACTGAGTTCATGACCCCACCAGAATAAAGCAAATCATGCACATTACCTGAGCTGAGCTTGTACATGAATGCACAATACAAGACATTATAATTATTGTCGTGACATCTAACGTGTACATATGTACAATAATTATAAGTGCCATCAACCATACAGTTCATGATGCATGAGTGCCTCGAGTTTGATTTCAGTTTCCTTGTTTGATTTCAGTACAGTACTTGCACTAGCTAATAACATAGCTGCTAGTATACGTATATAAGTGACTTCAACAAGTTCTTTGACCCTATACCTACAAATTGGTATTCAAGAGAGGACCAGGTGACAGAAGTCTCAACAAGTACCAGTTCAAAGATATAGATCAAATCTTACCATTATTTTCCAGAAACACTCATAACCTTGTGAGGTATGTAAGTGCAGTTTACTTCAAACTATGAGCTAATTTGAAAGAAAAATCTGAAATCTTCACTAAGTTTTAAAATGCCTATTTATCTTCTTAATTGTTATACTGTCTTGGATAATATCTGCTGTACATTTCCCTTTGCATTTGTCTAGATTACATAGAAGAGTCTTCAGGAAAGAAGCAACAGAAAATCATTGTCTAAACTAAGTCTGGAGAAGCTGACGATGGACCATCATCAAGTCCAAGTCCGTCACAGGATGTTGTACAGTCTCCTTCTGTGGATGGTGCTGTGTTGTCTAGTGACAGTTGTCAGGAGTGACAGAGTCATGTGGGTTGACACCAAGGGAGAGGATGGTCCTCAATGCATACACCACACACCAGTAGGTGCACTGATGGCACCGCCACCTCCTAGCAGGTCATGCAGGTCACTGCAGTATGCTCTACAAAACATTATGGGCAGCACATTGATCAAAATCACATGTGGCACCCACGAACTCCAGCCAGGTTCTTATTATGGACCACACAATGGATTCTACTCATTCTCAAATGGCTCATTTGCATTATGGATAGTGGGTGAATGTGCCACTAATCGGCCTACAGTCCAGTTCTTGAATAGAACAACAGCTACATTTTATGAATATCGTAAGGTAATAATCAGGGAAGTGGTATTTGAAGGCTATAACAATGATGAAGTCTACGAACACTCTAAGCGTACAGGCGTACAACACAACCCCACCCTGTACATTTCCCACTGTACAAATGTGATACTACATAACGTAACTGTCCACGTTGCAGGGTTAAATGGCGTTGGCATAGCTTTGGACAGAATTGTTGCTCATGGTGTGATCACACTGTACAATGTTTCTGTACTGCATGAAGGAACATATGGAGCTGGAATTATCTGTAACATCTACGGAAGTTATGTATCACCGGTACGCAACTTCAGTCTGTATGTGACTAATACACAAGTTGTCAATACAAACACTCACACCAAATATGACCCCTCAATGCAGTTCAATGGCATTGAGATAAATGCTGGAGGAACAGGAATTGGAACCAAAATATCACTGTACAATGTGACAGTTTTTAACAGTGCTCCTGTAGCAGGCTCTGGAATAGTTGTACGCTTGTCCGGTGGCATGCACAACAGCACTGTAAACTTGACAAAGGTCAAAGTTACTGATGGATGGGACAAACGTTACCAAACCAAGAGCGAAACTGAAGTTCTGGCTGAATGTGCTAGTCGGCAGTTGGATATGATCAATAAAAATAGCAGTACTGTGCATAAAGACTACTCTTCCATTGCAGTGCTAGTACAAACATCACATAACTCAATAAATGTTATCAGTACAATTGTGAGCGCAACCTATGGTCCTGTCAATGTAAGTGCCCTGGATTTCACCTTTGAAGGTCTGGCAACATTAAACAGAGTAAATATAGACAATGTATTTCTTACAGCAACTGGAAATCCAATTATCAACAGGTATGGTTTGTTAGTATTCTTCACTGACAGAACTAGTCAAAACACTGTGGAAACACTCTTTTTACTTATTGCGAACCTTTATACAGTATCGGGAGTAGGAGTACTATTATCCTTCACTGGGCATTGTTCCAGAAATAGTGTACAGTTAGCAATGAGCAGAATTGAAAATGTTCAGTCAAAGGATGGTGGAAGTCTTGTGGCAAATATTAGGGATTACGCAGAGAATAACTACATCGCCTTTCACAATATAATTGTGAATAACAACACTGCACCGCAAGGTGGTGGGATTCGAATACGACTGAGTGGATTCGCAAGAAAAAATATGATTATTACAACCAATTCCACTATTGTACACAACTTTGCAAATGTTGGAGGAGGCATGTGCATTCAATTTGCCAACTTTTCAGAAAGAAATGCGGTGTTTCTGTTGGAAAATGGTATCATGAATAACACACTGTCAGCACTTCCCATTTCCAATATCAGTGTGATGGGAGGAGGAATCCATCTAGAATTTATAGGAAATAAAGCTATGTTTGCAACAAACAATATGGTATTAATGAATGCTTTATACTTCATTCATAATAAAGCAAGAGGTGGAGTTGGTGGAGGGCTATCTGTGCTGTATTTGCACTCTCCTTACACTGGAGACAGAGGAGACAAGGTTCACATAAACATTTCTCTATTCGCCAATAACTATGCTGATTATGGACATGCATATGCAATGCAGTCATCCCCACAGTATAGAAAAGCACTGTTCCAAGGGATCTCTTTAACTAATACCTTTTGTTCACTTATAAAGTCCAGAAGGTTCGATGATGGTTTAGATGGAATATTCAAACCATTGCTTGTACCAATTTCTAAATATCCCAATAATCATTCAGCAGAAGAGGACTTTGCAACTCGTGACCTATTGAGCAATGTTTTAGCTATTACAATGAATGCTACTTCAGAATTTATGAAGAAGCAGGTTAACCCTTTCTCTCAAATGCAAATACAAACCAATACAAGCATGGGTTTCTTATCATCAGTACAAATTAGACTCCAAGGGGACTTCCTTTGTGGAGCAGCTTCACAAGGAATACTAGCAGTTGATTCAGAGATCATTTTGCATGACTCCATGGCAAGCTTTCGCTATTGTGTTGCTTCACACGGAGGTGCAATTGCTTTGTATGGAGAAAGTTACATACGTGTTTCCAATAAATCAACACTCCATTTTACTCATAACTATGCTTTCCAGAGAGGAGGTGCCATCTATGTACATTCAGCAACACATGCAGTACCTCGTGTACGTTGCTTTCTTCAGTATGAACATGGCAGTGCAGAAGGCAAATCACTCATCGTGTTTGAGCACAATTCCGCTAAGCATGAAGGACAGTCTATTTACATCAGTGATGCTGAAAATTGTTTTGGAAGCAAAATACAGCTATCTTTTTATGTATTTCATTATCCACAAAGTAGATTGATCTATCAATTAATCAATCAGACTCAAGTATTATCCACATGGCAGGGGGTTGCCATTACAAATATCACAGTTTCTAGATTCAAGAGAACCATTGATTCTCCACTTCACTCAGAGACAACGTGTGTTGTGGATGTCCTTAACAATAGTATTTCATTCTGCAATAGCACTAACATGTCCACGGACACACCTCCTCAAATAGCATCACGTCCCTATCAAGTGGATAAGGGAGCTGTTGATTTAGACAACCCTTTGACAATCACATTCATTCCAGGCAAGCAGAGAAAACTTCCCTTCAAACATGCATATGACAAGCTTGGGAATGTCATCAACACTGTGTTTACAGTTCAAGTAATCACGCAAGAACCCGCAGCTAATGTTCAGCTCAACCCTTTCTCCAAGTACACTGCTGATTTTACAGTTATTCTTCATGGCATTCCTATAAAGCATGGCATGGTCAGCCACATATCCACCACAAACGAACGACACACTGCAGGAAATGAAACTTCACGACTTGCACTACAGTCAGTAGACAACAGCAACTTACTATTAATAATGAACATTGAACTCCAGTGCTGTCCACCTGGCTACATATATCGAATAGGGTCTGGAGACATGGGAACATGTCACTGTGGAATGCCTACAGTGCTGGGAATAGAAGAATGCAATGAAACTGACCCAAACAACATTGGTGCTGTGTTGCGGGGAGACTATTGGGCTGGGTATCTGCCGTCCAATGACCAACTCAGCTGTGATGGACAGAAGTTCTTTAGTGCACCCTGCCCACCAGGATATTGTCAAACACAACTGTCCACTCTTCCTACAAACAACTCCATGGAACAACTAGAAAATGCCATCTGTGGAAAATCAAATCGAAAAGGCCTCCTCTGTGGAGACTGTCTTGAAAGAAATGGTATTGCAATAAACTTCAATGGAATGAGACCAGTGTGCACCAGTTGTCAGGATGGTCTCAGCACAGTGGGACTTCTTGTTTGGATCCTCAGTGAGTGGGTGCCAATGCTGATTGTCATGTTCATTGTGATGCTGTTCAACATGGACTTGGTGTCAGGAAGATTCAATTCTTTCCTTCTGTTTGCACAACTCCTTGCTTTCTCCAGTGTCAGAGGTGATGCTGAGTTAGGAACAGTGCACATTGCATTTGTCAAGATATACCGATTTCTGTATGGCATGTGGAACTTGGACTTCTTTGGTGTGCTCCTACCTCCATACTGTCTCATTCCACACTCACACCTCACACTGTTACAGACACTCTTGTTGCACTACTCCATTGGACTCTTCCCACTGATAGTGGCCATCACACTCATTGTTCTGGAGCGGTCTGCAGAGAAGTGGATATGCTGTCACCGAGTGGACCAGTGCCTCAGACGGATGAGACGATGGAAGGCAAAGTACTCTGATGGCATGTCTTATGACAGAGCACTTCCTGCCTTTGTCATTCTCGGCTTCACTCGCTTCCTTGTCAGCTCCTCCTACATTCTGGTCAACCAGACCATCACAGGAGAGGATGGGGAAGAGAGGATGGTTGTGTGGTGGCAGGGGTCTGTGCCCTATGGCTCCATTGAACACATTGCCTACTTCATACCAGCCATTATCATACTGCTAGTGTTTGTCCTTCTGCCAGCCTTCCTGCTCCTCACTCTTCCCATCGTACCTCAGTTGTTTGGCAGACTCATCATAGCTGTGCCACCATTGAGGAGGCTGCAAAGGATGCAGACATTCTGCAGTAATGTCTACACTGACAGATGGATCTACCACTTTGTCAATGTCTTTCAAGGTTGTTATAAGGAGCATTTGAGGAGTTTTTCTTCTCTCTACCTCTTTTACCGTATCATTCAACTCCTTGCTTCTGTATTCATACCCAGTAGTGAAGATGCCCTGAGAATTCAGCTTATCCTTACGTTGATATTACTCTTGCTAATTGTTATATTCCAGCCATACACCAATGCCCAACTCAACAATCTGGACACAGCCATACTGGGGAACATGTCCCTCATTCTTGTCTTGAGTCTGCAAATATCCAGTGCAGACAGTCAAATAGGAGCAAAGCAATTCTTTGCCTCTGTTAGGATGATCCTCATTTACCTGCCTCTCCTCTATCCTGGCATTCTCTTTGGAAGGAAGGTGTACATGAAAAGTCCCAAGTTGAGATGCTGTCACAAGAGAAGGGAAATTGAAGAGGATGATGTAGAACCACTGATGTTAGATCCAACGGAAGGACTGGGCAATTTTGTGCGAATAACAGAACTTCGTGCTGGAGCCCCCACTTCATCAGATGAGGAATCAGAGACTGAAACTCAGAGTGAAGAAATAGTTCTAGAAAATCAGAATACTGATGCAGTTGTTGTTGACTTAGCAGTATGAACACAAAACAACCCCTTTAGTTGTCACTTAGTTACTTTATACAACATTATAGGTTTGGAGTGTCGATAGTGTCTTTGGGTGAACATATTTATGTCCATAGAGCACTGGTACAGTATATATTACAGAAAGGTTTGAATTAATTGTAGCAATGTTAAATTTTCATTAATTATTGTTCAATTTATGTGGGAGACAGTCAGAAGTCAAAAATTATGGCGGTAATTATACATAGATGAATCTCTTGAGATTTCTCTCATTGCGAGGATAGATTAGATTTCAGATAGGATAGGATAGGATAGGAAATCTTTATTAGTCTGGGGAACCAATAGCCAGAGGCTACTACAAAGGCACCCAGAAAGAACAACACAAATTACAAAGGAGTAAGACAGAAGAAGAAAAGAGAATAATGATTAAATGAATTTTAATGAATGAAGATCATAGAGATGTCAGCAGAGTACACATGTAGTGTCAGTGGTTCATGTAAATATGTGAATGGTTAATTTGTGGTGTTAATGAAATCCTGGCATAGTCTGGTAAATAAATAATAGTCTTTGGTGTCACGAATATGTGCTGGCAGTGTCCGCCAAAGTGATGCACCGGCAAAGCTGTAGGCTTTCTGACCAAACGAAGTCTTGACCGGAGGGAGATTAAGTTGACAAGTAGAAGAGGATCGAGTTGTGTAGTGGGAGGAAGCAGAAGAGAAGAGCCGTGATAGATAAGGCGGAGAGTGGGAAGATAAGCACCTGAACATGCACTGGGCCATGTGAAGTTTTCTTCTCGAGGAGAGAGTTGTCAAGCCAAGGTCTCGAAGAGCAGTAGCAGAAGAAGAGGCACGACACCTACGAAGAACTATCTTGCAGCCAAAGTTCAGCAGAGTTTCCAGCCGGTGAGAGTCCTTTTGTGTGCATCCAGCCCAAGCAACATCACAATAATCAAAATGTGGAAGAATGTAAGATTTGAGATAAAGTAGTAGAAGAGATTGGGGAGAAACCAAGAAAGTCTTCTAAGGAGATTGAGACAACGGGAGACTTTCCCACTGCATGACCATGTCAACGTGATCGCTCCAAGTGAGAGTATCATTGATTAGAACACCTAGGTACTTGAACACCCGCACCTGTTCTACAGCCGTGCTGTCTACTTCTAGATTCAGGTCAGCATCGAGTTTCTTCTTAGGTGAGTGCAGAAGCATGCACTTGGTTTTGGAGGTATTTAGTTTGAGTCCATTCTTTGCAATCCACAAGTTGGCTAAGTTTAAGCAGATTTGGAGGGAAGAGTTAAGAGAAGGAATGCTGTTACTGATGATGTAAATAGCTGTGTCATCAGCGAAGAGAACAGTAGAGTCTGGAGGTAAGACAGAGGGCAGGTCATTGATGAAGGTGGAGAAGAGAGAAGGGCCAAGCACAGAGCCTTGGGGAACACCAGAAGTTGGAAAACCAAGGGAAGAAGAAGAATCACCTACACGAGTGACCTGGGAGCGATCTGACAAGTATGATTTAAACCAAGCTGTGGCGGAGGGAGAAAGACCGATTTGGGAGAGCTTAGCTAAGAGAAGATCATGATTGACAGTGTCAAAAGCCTTCGAAATGTCCAGAAACACAACACCGACATACTGTTTCCTGTCTAGGGCCTTGTACTAGTCATCCAGACAGTGGAGAAGAAGTGTTTGTGTGGAGTGCATGGGTCGAAATCCAGATTGGTAGGGGAAGAGAAGGTCATTAGAGTGAAGATCAGATGAGAGCTGTTGTTGGACACATTTTTCCAGAAGTTTACTACAAACCGGAAGCAGGGAGATGGGCCGGTAGTTGGAGGGAGAGACACGGTCACCACCTTTGTGTAGTGGCTTCACCCAAGCACATTTCCAAGGTGTAGGGAAAATGGAGGAAGTGATGGAAGAGTTAAGGATGGAGCACAGAGGAAAGCAGACAACAGATCTGCCAGCAATGAGAGCTGCAGCAGGGATGCCATCTAAACCTGCTGAACACTTAGGCCTTAAAGAAGCAAGAGCATTTTCACACCAAGAAGGAGTGGTGGGAACTAGAGACAGAGTAGATTCAGTAGAAGGTACAGAAGAGGGAGGAGAAAGAGAAGCATTTGAGCCAGAGGAAGATACAGATACGAAGTGGTTGTTCAGCGTGTCAGCAACCACAGATAGGCTACTGTTGAAGGAAGACCAGTTGTCCACAGGCGGAGATGAGACACCAGCAGCCTTGAGAGCTTTCCAAAGCTTGGATGGATGAGCATTGTTGCTGATGAGATGGTGAAAGTACTCTCTCTTGGCCTTGCGCTGTAGAGATGTGACACGGTTTCGCTGTGCCTTAAATGCCTCCCATGATACAGTCAGCCTGTTTCTTCGAAATACTCTGTATAGTGCATTGCGTCGGTCCATTTCATCTCTGATGGCTTTGGTGATCCATGGAGCAGGGTTCTTTTTCACTCGGACAGTTCTTAACGGTGCATGTGAGTCAAGTACTTCTAAAAACAGTGTCTTAAAGATGCTGACTTTGTCATCAGGGCAGTCAAAGATGTCAATGATGGACCAGGGCGCTGTTGACAGATCTGCTTCAAAGGTAGATTTGGAGAAGTTTTTGAAGGACCGGCGAGTAACCATGGATGGAGGGGGCTTTGAAACACCACATTCAATGTCAAGCAAGATTGGAAGATGATCAGAGATTGGAGAGCTCAGGACTTCAGACTTGGCAATGGGGATGTCAGAGGAAGTAAGGAAGAGGTCAAGAATGGATTGAGACTTGGCAGAGAAACGAGTAGGGAGATTGATGGTCTGGGTCAGAGAATGGGAATGGATAAAGGTTTGAAAAGCTTTAGAGTGTGGTTTGGTCAAATCACTCATGTCAATGTTGAAGTCACCACAAGCAATAACATTCTTTTTGGAAGTCATCATTGATTCGATGTTAGTAAACAGGTTTTGGACGGATTGAGAAGGCAAGCTGGGCGGACGATAGAAGCAGCCAAAAGCAAGCGGAGAGGAGAAGGGCTTAGTATCAATAGAAAGCCACAAGTACTCAACACCAGATGAAGAAGCACCACAAGAAAGTACGGAACAGGACAGATAGTCAGCACAGTACACGGCAACACCACCACCACAACGAGAACGATCACAACGAAACAAAGAATAACCAGGCAGGCGAAGCTCACAATCAACAACAGAAGAGTCCAGCCAGGTTTCGGAGAGAGCCAGGACTTCAGGATGGATAGAGGACACTAGGCAGGCAACGTCGTCAAAGTGGCGAACGAGGTTGCGCGTATTCAGGTGGACAAATCGTAGCGTCTTCTCACCTTTCTGTATAGCGTACGGCTTTTGGGGTTCAGTAGTAGTAGTGGCAGCAGCACAGGGTCCTGGGTTCTGTTCCACGTCTCCACTTCTGAGAAGTAGCTTGTTGTTCCTTTGGCTGAGCCTCTGGTGAATCCTCACGGCCTAAGTGGCTCGCTTCCTCGAGCGCGCCAGGTGTGAATAAACCCCGACGGAGGGATACCTCGGCAGCAGGCAGGTTGTGAAGCTCTCGCTGGGTTTAAACCGTCCTCGTAGCTATACCAATGACTTTCTCCACAAAAGATCCAAGACTTCTCCACAAACACTGCAAACCAAAACGACGCTATCAACACCGCTAGCACGCGAGCGGCCATCTTTTTCTCGATCATCGTTCATCATCAGATAAGCTAATTTCAATTGCAGTTCAAATCTCCTGCTATATGCATGTAAATTGAAGGGAAAGATCAGATTGTATAGGCAATGTCCGCTCTGTACATACTTTTAACGTTCAGTTTAGTTAAAGTATTGAATGCATGGAGCAATTCAGCAAGACAGGCAGGTCCATTGTACTCACACGGCTTTGTGCAAATCATGGAAGTGACCTGTCCACATTATTATGCTACATAGTTTTACTTTATATATTACATTACGCATGTCATAAGATGTACTGACTGCATAATTTGCAATCATGTCTGTACACTGTGGTCACACATACCACAAACTCTTGTTAATGGTGTGCATGAGGTCCTATAATCAATCTGCACATTTTATGAGTAAGACAGTATATGATTATCATATAAACTGAGCTAGTTCACACATGCAATGGATTTTAGGTTGCTTTTGAGCCAATGGCCACACCATGTGACTACTACATGACACAATCAGTGAGGTGTGTTCATTGGTCATTTTGGGATTTGAATGCTCATGAAATGATCAACCTAAAACTTACGTTAAGCCATGTAAGTGTTTACACAATTGTGTATGACACAATAATACTTATTATTTTGCCAGACTTTCATTTTGTGCTTTCAAATTGCACTGTTTAGTAAACATTGTGACATGCAGTGTAAAACACCTAACTGTGTGCACACTGGGTGAGGTGTCAAATTGGATCAGGCTTGGCATTATAGTCAAATTTCAGAATAGCAGAAAATAGAATAATGGGATTGTTCAAAAGTGACTCTTGCAGTTAGGCCCCTGCAAAGGCTAGGTTTGTTGCTTGAAGGATCACTGGGTTTACGCCACCAACCAACTACACCAGTATTGGTGTTACAGTTGGTTGGGAGGCCCAAAAGACCCTATTAAGTTGGTAAGTTGGCAACCAGTGATTCCCTTCCCCCTAACTTCCTACAAAGATGGAAGAGCCACAGACAGCTGTTTCGCCCTAATTGGGGCTCATCAGTGTGGCGTACTGATGGTAATAGGATGAATGCCACCTCCATATGTATCCACCACAAGCTAAAACACTTGTGGTTTCAACACATAGAAGCAGCATAAAATTAGGGGGAAGCCTCAGCCAAAAAAGACGGCTGGAGTCAGGGTTGTTCAAAAGTGACTCTTGCAGTTAGGCCCCTGCAAAGGCTAGGTTTGTTGCTTGAAGGATCACTGGGTTTACGCCACCAACCAACTACACCAGTATATTATACCAATAATGGGATTACAGAACATTATTGAAATGATAGAATAGTATTCAAATAATAATTATCATACTTACATAGTACTATCACACCCTGACCAGGGACTCAGTTCAAAACCAACTTGACTCAATGAATCAACCTGACTACCCCAGCACACAACTCCAGCATACACATACACACTACCAAAGCAAGATACATATATTCATATATAGTCAGTACCTCAGCACAACCATGTCTTCACTACAGTCAACCATATAGTTCATTTCTTTGATAACAGTTTGTATGTGGTGCTATTGACCTTGTGTAAACTACATAATTCCGATCTCAGGTTGCATTAATTATTATAGATAAAGGGCAAGGTGTAGCTATGGTATTGTTCCTATTGGCTAATGTGATATACACATCAAACCTCTACCTGTATGGCACCTATGTGCAGTTTCTCATGTGTTAGAATCCAAAACCCCAACCAACATGACACTGAAAGCCCTAACCAGTGCAGTGTGTTTATTAGACTTTTTGGCAGTATATTATAATTGCTTTCCTTAAATGATTTGAAGCTGAATGTGTTTACAAGCAGCAATTCACATAAACAAGGTATTGTGTGTTACTTTATTTTCCTGTGCTAGGTTATAATTTCACTTTCAAATAAAATTGTTTTTACTTAATTTCCATGTTACACTGTGAGTAGCAGTTGCAGTGTACATTGGTTGAGGAGTGTATTTGACTTGGCATAAGCATATTTTAGAACATTTCCATACATTTCAGCCAAACACGGGAATGATGCATTGCACAATAATACTGCATAATTCAGCTGTCTTCACAAAGATGTTCTCCAGATTCTATAAAGAGGCATGCTAACAAAGCCAAGAGCAATGTGTAGTCTCCACTCAGCCTACCATGGGAGAGCACCACGTGGCAGAGTTTTTAGTCCAACCTCACTTATATACAAACATGCAAACACACACATGCACACAATAAGTTTATGCACCACAATCATTATAGCTATTTTAAATGACACAATAGCATACATATTCAAACGGTAGTCACACAAGTATTGTGTGGTGTTTCAACTCCACTCTTCGCACTGAACGCCTAAAGACGTGTACACTGAACAAATGGGAGATGAATAAAGTATGTATTGAAGTAGCAAAATGAATTGAACATGTTTGATAATTGGCTACACACCACGACACACAGTTTGTGAAGCACAGACAACTAAACAGAGAATGGGGAAACTGTATAATTGTACATATACCAGAAGAATACATGGCTCTCCTACACAGAAACTTGCTTCATATGTGTCTTTTCTCTTTCACTGTTTGCCTTCAATATTATATTGTTTCTCATCAATGGGCTGCTGGAGCTTACTATAAAGCTGGTTCTTACCACAGAATTTGGGATGAACCAGAGCATCTCTACATTGAGGAAACTGGACACAGGTTGACTTGACTCCAAAAGTATTTCTGTCAGATCAAGAAGCTACGTAACAGCCATATATAAAGCAAGCACTTCCTTTTGCAACCTCAAGAACAATGTAAGTTAAATAACTGCCCACCAAAAATGTTCATTATATGCGGCTGATTAGTGACTGTGGTGTCTTAGAGTATTTTCTACTAGTGTAAATGAGCTGTTAGTCGAAACTCTGTACCATTTATTTTTCAGATTTAAACTGGACACAACTAGCAACAGAATTCTCTAGTGCTGTGTTGCAGTCGGCCATTCATAGAGGACAGTTCTTCAAGTAGTAGCTAAAGATGAAGCAGCCTCAGGTCCATCAGAGGCTGCCAGGTTGTCTCCTGCTGTGGATGGTGTTGAGCTGCCTAGTGACAGTTGTCAGGAGTGACAGAGTCATGTGGGTTGACACCAAGGGAGAGGACGCTCCTCAATGCATACACCACACACCAGTAGGTGCACTGATGGCACAGCCACCTCCTAGCAGGTCATGCAGGTCACTGCGGTATGCTCTACAAAATGCTCTGAACAGCACATCCATTAGAGTTGGGTGTGGGACTCACAAACTCGAGTCATATAATGTACAACCCAACAAATTTAGTACAATCTCTGATCATTCAGTAGTGCTAATGATAGAAGGTGAATGTGCCACTAATCAACCCACTGTCCATTGCCAAAATGAAACAACAGCTACATTCAAGGAGCTTAAGGTAATAGAGATCAAGAAACTGGTGTTTGAACGATGTGGCAGACAAGAACACTCCGAGCCTGGTGATGATAGCCCTACACTGCACTTTTCTCGCTGCACATTCGTGACATTGCAACATGTAACAGTTCACAGAACAGGGCTTTATGGCAATGGCATAGTACTGACAGATGTTGTCACTCATGGAGTGATCACTCTGAGTGGCATCTCCATATTTCATAGTGGAAGGTATGAGACTGGAATTCAGTGTGACATCCATGGGAACAGTCAATCACCGGTGTACAACTTCAGTCTTTACATGAACAATGTACAAGTGGTCAACACAAACACTCACACTGAATATAATTCTTCAATGAAATTCATTGGAATTGAGATTGTTGCTAGAGGAACAGGAAGTGGTAATAAAGTCTCCCTACGAGAAGTGACAGTCTTCAATAGTGTCCCTGTTTCAGGCTTTGGACTACTTGTGGAATTGTGTGATAACATGCACAACACCACTGTTATGTTGGCAAGCACGAATGTGCTTGATGGCTGGAGCAATCACTACCACAGGAGGAGCGAATCAGAAATTCTGGCAGAATGTGCTCAAAGACAGCTTGAGATAATCAGAAGTAAAGAACAGTACGAATTCTATCGTTCCATAGCAGTGCAGGTGCAAACATTGCATAATGCAGTCAATATCATCAATGCACACGTGATCGCAAGCTATGGCCCTATGAATGTTTATTCGTTGGCTGTTGGTTTTGAAGGTCAGGCAGCTTTGAACAGAGTTCATTTGCAAAATGTGACAATTTCATCTTCAGGAAATCTAAATATTCACTGGTACGGTTTCGTGGTTTGTTTTTATGATGTCACACATGAAAACCTAGTTCATATGCGGAATCTACACGTGGCGAACAGTACAACTGTATTTGGGAAAGCGGTCCTGTTTCACTATCTTGGATGGTGTGCTAGTAATAAAGTCCTTCTTGAGAGAAGTACGATAATGAATCATACTTCTAAGGAAGTGGGTGGTGGAAGTCTTTCTGCATTGTTTCATTACCATGCGCAGAACAATTATATCGTTATATTCCGAGTGATTTTGAAGAACAATAGTGCAGAGCTAGGAGGTGGGATTCAAATAATACTGTCTGGTTACTCCTGTATGAATAGAATTTCCCTAATGCATGTGTTAATTTTTGGAAACAAAGCAATAGTAGGAGGGGGTATGTGCATCGGATTTTCCAACTCTGCAGCAAGAAATACTGTGCATCTATATAGAATTCTTATCATGAGTAACAGCTTAGATTCCACCTCCAAAATGAGCAAAATGGGAGGAGGAGTCCAATTGAATTATAAAACAGATAAAGCCATGTTTGCAACTAAGAATAAGGTGGTAATAAATCAAACACATTTCATTTATAATGAAGCAAAAGGTGGAGTTGGTGGTGGGCTATCTTTGCTTTATGTTCATTCTCCATACACCGAAGACAGTGGAGATGAATTTGTCATGGATAAGTCTGTTTTCTTCATTAACCAGGCAGCAGCAGACTATGGACATGCGTTTGCCTTGCAATCATCACCAATGTACAAAAAGGCATTGTTTCGAGGGATCAAATCAACAAACACATTTTGTGGCTGCACTAATGCAACGTTATTCAATGGATCTGCATTCAAGAGAGTTATTATGCTCATCAAGAAAGTTGCATCTGGAGATCACATTTCTATATACACTAACGTATCAAACTACGAAGCCTTGAGGGAAATTGATGTCATAATTAAAGATGCTATGGCAGAGTTAAGTAAGAAGGTGAACCCTGTATTTCAGGTATTAACTAATACAAGTTTAATTCTCCTGATTTCAGTAGAAATTATGCTTCAAGGCAATTTCGCATGTGGAGCAGCTTCACAAGGAATACTAGCAGTGGATTCCGAAATCATTTTGCAACCAAACTCATCTACCGCTTTTGAAACTTGTGTGGCTTCACATGGAGGAGCAATTGCTATGTATGGTGAAAGCTACGTACATCCGCCTGTCCTATAATTCAAGTATGGCACTAATCCATAATTATGCTTTCCAACGAGGAGGTGCCCTCTATGTACATTCAGCACAACATGCAGAGCCTCATAAACGTTGCTTCCTTCAGCATGAACACGGACAGGCAATGTACAACTCAGGTATTGTGCTTAAAGATAATGCTGCAAAATATGAAGGACAGTCACTTTTCCTTAGTGAAGCTGAAAACTGCTTCACTAAGGAAAGGGGTTATCTTTACCTTTTTGGACAACAAAAGTCATCAAACATGACTTACATGCTGCCTCTAGATCCTTACCAAACCAATGCAACTTACACAGGTCACATGTGCCTTGTGGATGGGATAACCTACCCATTCTGCAATGGCACCAGCAACATCTCCTTTGACATTCTGCCTCAAATAGTGTCACGCCCTGATCATGTGGATGGTGTACCTGTTGACTTGGACAATCCACTTACTCTTAAGTTCATTCTGGGCAAGCAGAAACAGCTTCCTCACAAACATGCATATGACATACTTGGAAATGTCATCAACACTGTATTCACGGTACAGATTATTACAGAAGAGCCCACAACTGATGTCCAACTCAACCCTTTCTCAAAGTACACTGCTGATTTTACAGTTATTTTACATGGCATTCCTCTGAAGCATGGCATGGCTAATTCCACCACCAAGGAAAACGGCAAAACTAGAAATGCAATTCCTCAACTCATACTGCAGTCAGTTGACAACAGTAACTTAATGTTAGTAATGAACATTGAGCTCCAGTGCTGTCCACCTGGCTACATATACCAATTAGGGTCTGGAGACATGGGAACATGTCACTGTGGAATGACCACAGTGATGGGAATAGAAGAATGCAATGAAACTGACCCAAACAACATTGATGCTGTATTGCTGGGAAAACATTGGGCTGGATATCTGCTATCCAATGACCAACATAGCTGTGATGAACAGACGTTCTTTAGTGCACCCTGCCCACCAGGATATTGTCAGATATAAAAAAACGGTTCTTCCTAGTAACAATTCCAGGCACCTACTAGAAGATATAGTCTGTGGAGGGTCATATCGAGAAGGCCTTCTCTGTGGAGACTGCCTTGAAGGAAGTAGCATTGCTGTGAACTTCAATGGAATGAGACCAGTGTGCACCAGTTGTCAGGATGGTATCAGTACAGTGGGGCTTCTAGTTTGGATCCTCAGTGAGTGGGTGCCCATGCTGGTTGTCATGTTCGTTGTGATACTGTTCAACATTGACTTGGTGTCAGGAAGATTCAATTCTTTCCTTCTGTTTGCACAACTGCTTGCCTTCTCCAGTATCAGAGGTGATGCTGAGTTAGGACCTGTGCACATTGCATTTATCAAGATATACCGATTTCTGTATGGCATGTGGAACTTGGACTTGTTGGAGTGCTCCTACCTCCATACT